>JAULBS010007780.1:0-11274 GCA_032355785.1 Symmetromphalus regularis | reverse complement strand
CATAGATACAGCACTTTTTGAAGAGGGAATTGAACAATAGTTTATAGATTTTAACATTGGAGGGGATTTCAAAGTTATAAAATATGATGGGATAAAATTAAAAATTGGTAGGCGAAAGGGTGTTTATTCGTTTAGGTAAAAAAAATTCTCATATATGTTTTATTTTGCATGTTCAACATATGTCATTCTGTAATGTATAATTAATTTTTCATCAGTTTCTTTTCTGCTTTGGGAATCAAAAATAAAATTAATGAATGAATGGGCGAAAATGGCTTTTTCAATGGTGCGTAATTAATACATAATATAATTATTATTTAAAAGTTATAAATACTTGGTTACAGTCAAATACTCTTACAACGAACTGCAGTGGACCGGAAAATTGGTTCATTATAACTGTGGTTCGTTGTAACCAATTGGAGAAATTAACCATGTTAATTTACACAAAAATGAATTGTTGGGACCAAATATTTGATTCGTTCTATCAGTTATACATGGTTCGTTCTAAAAGTTAAAAGTTTATGATAAAACTGGAATTTACGATCAGTTCGTTCTAACCGGTAATTTGTTATAAGCGTGTTCGTTCTAAACGAGTTTGACTTCGTACATCACGTTACGTTATATTACCTTATGAAGAATGTCTAATAATTGTAGAATGTTAATTCCTTAATTAAGTGCGAATTCAACCAATAACAATTCAAATTATATATTAAATAGATTCTATCCAGACCACCAATCTTAATACATGTAGGTTCATTTTAATAAATAAAAATGTACAGTTTTTATCAACTAATAAAAATCGCTGTAATTAAAATTATTAATATGCATTACCAAAGGGAGGTAACTCTAGGAATCTGTAAATTATTGATTTGGCAGAATTAGAGTTATCCCTTCATTGTTTAGTAAAATAATTTAATTTAAATGTTTCATAAAATATCATAAATTCGTATTTCATTGGAGAAAAAATATTTTTTACTAAATAATAAGTAAAATATATTTATTTATATACAAAGCAGTATATTAATCCTTGTTATATAACAAATATTTTAAACAGTACAGCCAGCTCTTGTATACAATTATACTTGAGCATAAACAATTTGCAAAATATATTAAATTTTTAGTCGTCCATAAAGAATGGGTATTTTGTCAGAAAACAATCCTTAATTTCGTTTGTAAATGAATGATATTTTATATTTACATTAAAATAATTGATGTGAAATAGTCGTAGCTTAGTCGGCCACTGATTTATTTTTCCCATTATAATTTGGTCGCAACTAACTTTGGAAAAAACCCTACTCCAATACTAAACATCTTTATTACTATTTTTGTTTTATTGTTGTTGTTGTTATTATTATTATTACTATCATCATCATCATCATCATCATCATCATCATCAACATCATCAGTGGAGTAGAAAGGTGCCAAACTGTGGCGGGTACACACAGACATATTATTTACATTGGAAAGTGAATAAATACATACGAAATATTTATAAAGTAGGGGCACATGCCCCCTTGTCCCTCCCCGCTTCCTATGCCAGTGATTATTATTTTTTTTTTTATATTATTATTATTAAATGTATTTAATCATTCTTCTATTAAGTGTATCGGAGAGTGTTTTTGTGAAGGATGTGACGTGCCAAAACGTGCTCTAGAAATTTTAAGGATGAATAGATTTCAGCATTTACATGCACTATTTTTTATTATGTAGCATAGAATAATACAAACAGGATAAAATTAATTAAACAGAACGTATTTATCTCGTCTCAAACAAAAATATAACTAAAACGTGTCAGAAGGAATTGTCCTCACAAAATGAGTGGTTATCTTAATAGAGTCTTGAGATATGTCATTCCGCCTATTCCCTATCATTAGAGTCGCTCTATGGATGAGTGGTGTAGGGTTAGATCGGGATATCAGAAATATCTGCCTGATTGATGCTCATGGTGATACGGAGAAGATAATCACCATTTCCGTATTGATCAGACTGTGCGTATAATAGAAATCCAAATAGCGTGCGTCAGCTGGCGAAACACTACTGAGCGTGCAACGCATAATAAGTGTAATCACAATCAATACATAATTAGATTTATTGTAAATAACAAGGCTGGACATTGAGCTAACAAACCACAGATTCAATGGGTTAAATATGTAAAATAATATCAACATACGATATTCATTGTCTTTTTATTCTTAATTAATTTACTGGTACAGATATGGTGGCCAATACCTATTAAAACGTAAAACTGTTTAATATGATAATTATTTGAAAGATATCGGGTTACGGTTTATTAGCGTCAAATGTATAGCATCTGTTACGCTTAATTTTGTAATTACTTTTTTTTTTTTTTTTTGATAGTTCAAAAAAAAATTCTTTAAGTTTAACATTAACATTGATTTATATGAATATAATTTTATATGAGGAATTCTAAAGTATATAATTACCTAATTAACAAAAAAATATCTTGTTCAAACCGGGTGATTATGCACATAAAAAATAATTATGAGTTGAATTGTTTTAACACTTTCATTAATATATTCGTAATTCGTAAAATGATAGTAATTCGGCGACAGATTAAAATGTGTTCTTTTACAACATATATTTGAAAGACTAAATAAAATTAGAGAAATTTATAAATAAAAATTTCCCTAATTACTAGTATATCGCAAGTGGTATACAATATTAAGAATTTTAATGAAAAATCATAAATACTTCCGATATGTTTAAAGATACTGAAGAAAAAAACCATTCAGAAATCCTTGCAGTTTATTGACATATGAAAAAGGATTTTAGTAAACACATCAGTTGTTAAAATTACCTATTATTATTATTATTATTATTATTATTATTATTATTATTATTCCTGGTGTAGATTTTAAAATTTTACTTCAAAATATGATTATATTATTTTTCAGCGTCTCGAATCGGCCACACACCTGGAGCTTTCACGAGCTTTTCCCCATCTATGACGTCACTGGTGACACCATGCAACAAGATGTGCACGTATGTGAATCACGGGCTGTCGTGTCCGTCGTGCTCACCCCGCCACGGATCTGTGTACGACCACCACTTACAAAGCATGTTGAGGCCTCCGTATTTTGCAGGTGAATATGTAATAACTGGCATTTTGAATGTATTATTTAGAAAAACTGTCATACACAATAGCCAATGTTTATTTATTAATGTGTGCTGGGGGGAGGGGGTGTCGTTAAACAACAATACAAACAAATATTTACAAAAACAACCTGCTCAGCTGTAACAGACACATGATTTGTTTTATTCTGTCGTGAAAGTGCCAAAAAAGTCTCATTTGTATATAATTCTAAATAAATAATCTATTAAATGATTTTGCTCACAAAAATGAAAGAAATAACCTGAAGAAAACACTCACTCAATTAGTTTGAATCTCAAAAAAATGCTTCTAAGATAAATAAACCATGGTTTTCTCATATGAAAAGTTTTTTTGTTGTTGTCGTTTAGGGTTGTTTTTATTTGTTTATTTGATTTTGTTTCTATTTTTTTTCGTTTTGGCGATTTTGTTATGGGTGGAGCCAGAGGCGGGAGGGGTGTGTGTCTTTTTTATTTTATATTTGTTTATTGTTTTTTTCTTCAAAATTAGTTTTGTTGTTTCCTGCTATTGAAACACCCTTTAATTGTAGATAAATCGATTTTGTTAGACGTTATTACATACTGCATCTGACTAGTATAACTATTTTGCTTGTTAAATTAATTATCAAATATTAATTTTTTCTTTAACGACTGTCCAACTCAAAAAAATTTATCGTCCATCGGGGGATTTTGTTTCATGACATCCTTTCTTAAGACATCTTAGGGAATCTGAAGCCGAGTATGCGGAAACGGAAACTGACTAAGGAAATTGAAGAAAAAACTTTCATTTATTAATATACAAAAAGATGGATTTGAAACAGCGTCACAAACTGATTAACATAGACATTTTTTTTAAATATGTTTAGCCAATAGAGTAATTGTTGTTAGGATTATCTTAGCAAGTTACGTTATTTTAATCTATCAGACATTGTAATGTCCAACATTATTATATAAATCAGTGAGATATTCTCAAACTAATAAATCGTATCTCAGAAACAGCCCCTCACCCCACACTCAACCCCCGTCCCCACTTTTTTCGCCAGTTTTTAATATGGATAAAAAAATATATCTCAGGTAATAAGCCGAAAACATGTTAAAATCGGTATAAAGAGAGTTAATATTAAAAAAAAATTCCTTACGGTTTCACACATTTTTAACATCCATAAAAATTAGCCTCCCCCTTCATACCCACTTTGAAAAGCCGTCCTACGTTATTGTTATAAAGCTATTTTGTATCTGTCTTAAGGGTGTAATTATAACAAGATAATTAAAACAATGTTGACATAATACGAAACTAAACATAAACCACATCATGTGTGTTTACATCGGCAAAAACCCTGGCGACACTTTCGCGTTGTCCCGCTACAAAACTGATAACCTAACGGACTCTCTACGAAGTTACCGCTAGATCCTTCCGCTCTGTTCCATCGCCTCTTAACATATCTTCTGCGTTGTGTTGTTCTTCCGATATTGTTAGCGGCTCTTCAGTGGGAAACGCGAAGTGATTAATTATTGTTTTCACTTTGGGAAGAGGGATATAACTGACATTGCATGTTAAGTACCAGTTTAGTGTTCAACGAGGATATAGTTTACCTTATCTGTTTGTTTTGTGTGAAGTATTTAAACACTAGATTAAATTATGAACGAGAGGCAGGTAGCCGAGCAAGGTAGCTTGCACCTGAAGTGATTTAAGTATTATGACTTGTATTGTATTAAACTTGATAGGAATATCAACAGTAATAGTACAAATATGTACTGCACTATTGGTTACAAAACACACGTGTATAAACTGATGGTTTCGATAAGTGCTTTATAATAATTATATGTCATAAAATGAATACATTAAGTTTTCTTGGCTATGGTCAACGTCTTTGCTTATCCGAAGCGAACCTGTATCACAAATGGTAGCTAAAGACATCCATTGCGAAGAGGTAGAATGTACCCATAATGTACCTCTATAAAGGCCCACTCAGCTACATGAAATATCTGTTGTCAAGATAGTTTTGTTTAGACAGTGATTCATTAGTACAAGGGATCAACGATCTTAGTAAAATGCCCCTTCATATCTTACCTGTTTTCGGTCCTTTCAAAAGTATGAATTTGATGGAACTGGCCAGAAGTAATTTATCAAATAGAAGAAGGACATACATGCCTTTTTGTGATCACATTAAACTATTGTTCATATCACGCTGATACATTTATAGGATTAATTATCATGTAAATACACATCTATCTAACAATGGCTGGGGGCATGTGAAATGTGTTGCATAGCAGCTATTAGCGGGATAGATAGCCACAAGATATAGTTCTCCATTGAGCATGCATTGTATTTGTTTATTCAATACAAATGTTAATTCAGTAGTATTTGCTGAAATGAGCATTATTTACAACAATTGTAGGGTATATGAATAGGATGTGAATAAGATAGCGTATTCTTTACAACAATTAGAAGCAATAGAGTTGTAAAATATATAGCAGTTGCGTGATCTGAGAACAGATATTATTTTAATTTGTATCGCTGTACTATTGTGTTACATGTACAACGTGTATAATAATTATGTGAGCCAAATAGAGATATATAGTTTGTATTTATTCTCGCGCGAAATATACATCTGATGTAATATCGTCTAATTTGCAAACGAATGAAATATATTATTAGGTGGTTTTTTTGCGAAACAAAGTAGATTTATTTTACAATTTTTATAATCAATTTCTAATAAATCTCATCTACATCGACTGTGTTGGCCTACTTAGATATAATTTAATGATAAAAAATTATTATTTCTCGAAACACTAACGTATATATAAAAGTTAAATTTATTTTATTTAACGACGCCTCTAGAACACATTGATTTGTATCTTATCATTGGCTGTTGGACGTCAATGATATGGTCATTCTGTCATATTTATTTAGAGGAAACCCGCTGCCGCTACTTAGGCTACTCTTTCCGATAAGCAGTAAGGTTTTTTTATATGCACCGTGCCACAGACAGGACTGCACATACCACGGCCATTGATGAACCAGTTCTAAGGTATATATAAACACTAAAATATTTATTTTCAGTGTTGCGTTTTGATCAAGGTCAATGACCGAAATGTTAATAAAGAATATTTTTCTTACATTAATTTAAAATATAAATTATGATAAAACTTTTACTTATACTCCTAACGCTTTCATTTTATTATTAATCATAAGTAATTTAGTTTCAAAATGCGTGTATAAATTAATTCGATAAACTAATTTCCCCTTCCCTTCCCGGGCCCCGAATATCCGACAACATTGTTGAACTGCTCCTTCTTTAATAAAATCAAATCAAAGGAATGGAAAACCTAATTAAAAATATCCTCATATTATCTGCTTTAAAAAAAATCCGATAAATCTTTTTCATGAATGTAAATAGAATAGTTTTCTTAAATAATAATAACATATTGTACTATGTATTTCAAATACTGAGTACAAAAACAATTTGAAGAAAATCGCATGGGAAACGAATAATGTTGGTCCTTTTTTCTTCACCCTGTTGTGTTAGGTTGGTTTTAATTTGAGAGCACGGTTAACATGATACAGCCTATGTGAGGGTATACCCTTAATGAATATTGCCATTACAGCAGTAAATCTACTCGGGGTCAGGCGACTTCATTCACAATAGGTGGGAGTTAATCAGTATTTCAAAACTAAAGCCGCTCCCGTCAAAGTTTTCAGTCGATTGCTGTAAGCGTCCTACCTTGTACCCGAAAACACCCAATAATCTAGGTTTTATAGTCTGCGAACCTCATATACTCTGCGTTCTTGACAACCAAAGGGAAACAACAAGAGAGAAAATTGTTCTGATTAAGGACTGATGTCGCTTTAAATTTCATTTTCTAGTACAAATGGCGAAATGAATTCATTACTTATGCATAGTTTGGTGTTTAATGTTGCCACGTGTTAAAATCTACTGCCTGTTTGTGAGTGACGCAGTTAATTTAGGACGCAGATATAACCGGATAGGTGCTAATTTTAAATGAGTTTGTCCGGAGGTGTTTGAAATTCGTACTGGGTTTCTTCTCCGTTATTGAGTCGCATCTTTGAAGTGAATGGATTATTCCTATCACCGTCTTTATGGCATGGCGTAGGCAATGGGAAAAATAAAATCCCACAGGCCACAAAACATACTGTTTAGAAGACATTTTTGTTTATGTACGGCGCTAAACCTGATCTACCATTAAACCTTAATAATGTCTGTTAATAGGTGCTTCTTGAAAAAAACCTTTGTCATTGGAAGTGAACGTACACGGTGCTTCCTGAAAAAAACCTTTGTCGCTGGAAGTGACGTTTAGCGAAGTTCATTTTTCACATGGGTCGTAAAATCATATGAATAATAAGCAAACAAGGAAACCATTGTATGGCGTAAACTGCTAGTCATTGATACAACAGGTGGAAAATCACTCGAAACGTCTGTCATAATTTGAGAAAGCTTTGTAATCCCTTGTGTGAAATATCGGATTAAATAACTTTCACAAGGGTTAAACATTTTCATTAAAAAAATATAATAAATGACTCAGTTACCTCCATATCCATGCCCTGTTTGAGCTGTTTCTCTTCAGCGATTTGATTTGATTTCCTTTGGACACTTTCTTGTGAAAATAGTAGGTTCAAGAATTTCAAGAATATATGATATTATTGGTACACGTATAATCACCATAGTGATGACAACTTAGGCTATATAGTTGCTGGAGCTTCTGCTACTGCTGCTGCTGCTGCTGCTGCTGATGATGATGATGATAATTATGATGATGTTAATGATGACAACCACGACGATGACTATAATAATTATGATGATTCTTGCTGTTACTTTTTTGATAGTTGTGGTGATGTTATTAGTCTTTCATTGTCTTGCAGCTTCCCCGATGCTGGCAATGCCGAACGCGTTCACATTCTTGAACAGCATGCGTGGCAAGCCTCGCCGAGGAATGTTACGACGTGCTGTCTTCTCAGACGCGCAGAGAAAGGGACTGGAGAAGATGTTCCAGAAACAGAAATATATCAGTAAACCAGACAGAAAGAAACTAGCCACAAGACTGGGACTAAAAGACTCACAGGTACAACTCATAGATTACCAAACTATATTATAACAGAAATACACGAGTAAATCATACTGGAATTCACGAATTACAAGTACTGAAAGACTCACAGGTACAACTCATAGATTACCAAACAATATTATAACAGAAATACACGAGTAAATCATACTGGAATTCACGAATTACAAGGAATGAAAGAATGCCAGAACCATTCATACATTATCAAACTAAACAAACACAGTAAAACTGATCATCATGAGTTTACTGTACAGAAATAAGAGAGCATAAATATATATACAGGGTGTCCATAAAGACTCTTTACAATTTACAATTTAAAAAATGTATTACAAAAGCAAATGAATAGATAAATACATATATAAATAGATAAATGGTACCTGAAAAATACAAATTCAATGTGATTAAAAACTTTCATAACCACTGAGTATACTGAACAAATCTGATAAAAACATCCCATCAATTGCTTTTGTAAAAAAAAAAAAAAAATTATAAATAGACTTTATGGACACCCTATACATTATATATTTTTAAATACTCTACTTTCAGAAATAATTGCATTTAAGTTATGGGGCCAATAAAAAAACACCATAATATATGTAATGTTTTTAAATACTCAAAATATGAACAGCATTAAAATACGATCTGCATCTATGACTTTTTTAATCACCTAATGTGGTAGAATTGTAAAAAAAAAAATGTTCTTCTGTTTTATGTGATCTGCTAGATAAATATATAATAATATACTGAACTGGAATATAGAAAATTCAAATCAAATAAAATTTATTTTATTTGGTAAAACATGCAAGTTAAGATACTTACCTTTTCTTTGAAAACAAAAACATTTTTTTACCTAAAAAACTAAAAGTTCATGGGTACAGAGCAGAATAGAAACATATCCAGTGTTGAATAATCGAAAAACGAAATTGTAAACTAGTTTCTTTGTAACCTGACCAGCTGTAAATTATTTTAACAATAAAACTATTTCATTATAAATGATATTACCATTTTAGTGACTACTATATTTTTTTAATTTCTTATTTACGTGTACGATTTACCTAAAATATAATCAGTTTATTTAAATCTATGACACGTAGTAAAATGTTAGTTCAATACAACGCCCCCAATAGCCGATGTTTATTTTCGTTCTGTTGTAATTTATATTCAAAACGACGCAAAACATATGTTAATTTATTTCTTTTTTTACACCAAACAGTATTAAAAAGAGGACATTTAAAACGTAAGTTATATATCAAACATACTAACCTATTTTCATAAATTTTGGAAATTTTAATAATGCATAACATGTTTAATGTCAAGTGTATATAAAACAGTCATATTTTTATAAATTCAGGAAATATTAATAATGCATAAGATGTTTAATGTATATTGTATATAGAACAGTCATATTTTTATAAACTCAGGAAATATTAATTATGCATAAAATGTTTAATGTCTATTGTATATCGAACAGTCATATTAATTTTCATAAACTCTGGAAATTCTAATAATGCATACACATTTTAAAGTATGTTGTATATCAAACAGACATATTTTCATAAACTCTGGAAATTTTATTAATGCATAAAATGTTTAAAGTCTTTTGTATATCAAACAGTCATATTTTCATAAATTCTGGACATTTTAATAATGCATAAAATGTTTAGAGTCTATTGTATATCAAAGTCATATTTTCATAAACTGGAAATTTGAATAATGTCACTTGTCAAGTGTATATCAAACAGTCATATTTTTTTATAAACTCAGGAAATTTTAATAATGCATAAAAGGTTTAATGTTTATTGTATATCAAACAGTCATATTAATTTTCATAAACTCTGGAAATTTAATAATGCATAAAAAGGTATATTAGACAACATATTAAACCATTTGGAAAATTAAATTATGCCTAGTGATTACTATGCTGTTGTAAATGATTTATTCAGTACACATCAGTACTATTTCATTTACAATTAACATCTAAACATTAATCCGTTACCAAAGTCAACAAAATCCCTACAGTTACTACCGTAAAATCAATTGCATAGCAATTAACAGAGTAATAAATATCAAGATAAGTAGTCGATAAAATAAATGTTATTCGCAACAGTTGCCAAATCCGCAGCACACACAGTGTCCATGTTGAATTTACGATAGAAATGAAATCGACAAATATGTCACATATGGCGAAATGCTTATTTAAATACGTTAACTAGAAGCGAATCGCATTTCGCAATTTGAAATTGATTACACGTTCACAATGGGAAATATATGTCATTATTTGTCGCATCAGGATTCAAAGATATTTATAGACTGGTGATACCAACATATGTGACGTGTTATATATTATATGCATGGTATATAATGAGAACATTTTGAAGTATTTTTGATGTGTGGTAACAGAAAGCGCCGACTGCTAGCTGAATCAATAAGTTGCACAAACAGAAATGAATGCAATAGATTTATTGCTTGTTTGTCATATCTCACCATGTACGCACAGCAGGACCGGATTTATAAGAGGGTAAAGGGGCCAATTGCTCCTGGCCCCTATGGCACCAAAGACTTCCTTTAAAACAAATGTAATAATTATATAATTACTTCTATTCATTCATTTTAGTTCATTTTTTGTCATGTAATATAATTTCTATGTTTGAGGGCCCCCGAACCTGAAGAGCCCCGCCCCCCCCCCCCATGTCTAAATCCGGACCTCACGCACAGTACTGTAATTAGTTTTTGATGCATACAGAAATTTACAGTAATTATATCGTACTGAAAGAAAGTTTGTGTATTTATTTGCACAAAATAATAATTAATTGTCGTTTCTCTTATATATATAAAAGTTCTGAATACACTAAATTACAATTATAGTGGTGCTCGTAAATATTTAAATGAATTTCTGAATGTTCTGTGAATGAGATACGTTTAAGATATTAAAAATATTCAGTATTTTACTGCTATTTCTTGTAAGTTTGTTTATTTTTGTTTTGTTTGTTTGTTTATTTATTGATTTATTTGGAGCGGGATCTAGCTCAAACGGTAGCGTGTCTGCCTGTGAACCGGTCGGTCGTCGGATCGATCCTTCTCAGTGGA
>JAULBS010007770.1:0-11275 GCA_032355785.1 Symmetromphalus regularis | reverse complement strand
CTGGTTGGAATGGAAAATAGCCCAAACTGCATATGGGTCCACTGAGAAGGATCGATCCGATGACCGACCGGTTCACAGGCAGACACACTACCGTTTGAGCTACGTCCCGCTCCACATGATTCTGAGACATATCCTATAGCATGGGTGGATGTGCATTTTTAAGAACAACAGTTATTGCCTTGAGTAGCCATATTATCAGGAAGACATTTGCTAACCTAACCCTAATGCAATAGAGAAAGTTAATACTCTCTAAGAAAGGAAATAAACTGTTTAACTTATCTTTAATGAAGTGGGTACCAGGTGGATATTTTACCCAATCTTGTTGTAGTGACATGATAAAATAATAAAAAATTAAAAACAATTAAATGTTATATTACACATATTGATTTTTTTTAATAACTTTTTTTTATTTTCAGTTTCTGCGGTACTGAAAAAAGTGAACAAGAGCTCTGTACAAACTGATGGATGACAACATGAAACATGGAACTTCAATTTAATATAACCATTTTTTCAAATCACTTTTCCACATAACATTTTTCTTTACAAAAACCCAGTGACCTTCTGTGATGGCTAAGGATAAAATGGACAATGCAGTGAGAAACTAGCTGAAACAAAATCATCATTGATGACAGCATGTAAACCGAAAATATCTATTTCTGGAAAAACGGATGTGGTTATCACTATATTTCCTTCAAGACACAATTAATTAATAAAAACTTTCAAGTACAGATTCTGCATGATTGACAGTTTGATTGCTATTAATAATCCTCGGAAAATCTAACACGTTTATTTTAAAAATAAAAATAAATCTTCTTGCTTGTTGTATGAGAAATCAAACAAAGATGTCATGCTATAAAATTAAATGACCTGTATACAGTAAGAATGTCTTTATACAATATCTATTTTAAGGACTAAGAACAGTTTTACTCAGAAAAATGGTAATCCAGGAGTTCCTGCAGCCAAACACATTAAACTGGATCTGTTGATTTGGTTGTAATAAAGTCAAATGGTCATGATTTTTTGTCAATATAACATTAGTTTTCAACAACTGTTCTACTACCATATCAATGAATGTAACAACATAATCACAGCAATGGAATACATTTCTTGCAACCAAACAAGGATTAAACTGGCTCTGCTGATTTTGTTGTAATAAAGTCAAATGTTAATGATTTTTGTCAATATAACAGTTCTCAACAACTGTTCTACTACCAATCAAGGAATGTAACAACATAACCATAGCAATGGAATATACCAATGAAATACAATCAAATGGTCAGGTTATTGTGAATAACGCAACACAAGCCATTCCATCTTCTGTTGAGAAAAATGAGGGAGTTGTAATGTTTGTGGTTGCCATACTTGGAAGTCTTGGTAATCTTGCTGTCATAGGAACCATGACGCTTTCTCAGAAACTTCGCAAATCTTCGTCAGCCTTTTTGTGTCACCACTGCTTGTTGGATTTCGTTAAATCGTTATTCTGTGTTCCGTACGGCTACAGCTTGCTAACAAAGCGTGAGATTGAGCATTGCTATATAATAGGTGCTGCCTACATTCTTCTAATGACATTGTCTGCATATAATCTCATAGCCATACTGATTAACGAGGAATACAACCTTCTGAACATAAAGAAGCAACTCAAGGGAGACTACTGCTGTGTAATTTTCGGAATATTTATGATCTGGTTTACAACAATTCTTATTCATCTTGGCGTAGCATTTATTCCCAAAAGAACGGAATACGACCCCGAAATGGGAAATTGTGTTTTTGACATCGGGTTACCTAGTCATTATGTAATCCATGTCTTGTGGTCGTTATTGGTTACGGGAGCTCTCATTGTGTCCATTTTTACTTCCGTGCAGTTTTACCGCAGACTTAAGTCACAGTCTAACAGCCACCAATGGATGCTTATTCACAAATCAATCTCCATGGAAATTAGTGATGAAGATATTTCTGAGGATGAAAATACCTTTCATTTTGACGACGTTATGAAACAGAAGGCAGTACAGCATTATAAAATATACATGAATCGAGCAATGATTATTTTAGTCATGATCATCTCCTTCATGGTCTTTTGGTATCCTCTGTTTCTGGTAACACTCTTCGACATACACTATGATCAGCCAAGCAATATTTATCGCTTCCTAACCATTTTAGCTTGGACTCACCCACTAACAACCCCAGTATTCTGTGGAATCATTTTATATGGTGCACTAAAGAAAGAAACTATTATAAAAGAGGTTTATAGCAATGCAATTCCCATGCGAGCATCAAGCTCTAAAGAAGAATTCCGCACCCAAGTTCACACAAAATTTAAGGCTTACGAAACTGGATATTTTAATGAGAATTTTGAGTTTACGCCTACCCACCAACTGCATAATAGAAGAGCAAGGATGAATAGTGGGGATGATACTTTAGGTAGTGACAATGAACAAACTGCAATGTGTGAGCAGCAGTTCACTCCACAAAGGGGTCACTCAACTGTTATTTTTTAGAAAAGAAACGAAAGGGAATAATATTCTTGTATAATCATCAGGTGCTGGGAATGGAAATGAATATTTAATAATGACACACTGCACTGTTTAATCAATTTAATTAATGATTACTAGGTGTGAATCATTTAGCAATTGTGACTGTTATGCTACAGAAGAAAAGCAGGCATGGGAATTGGAAAATGTAACTGAGGTGTTTTCAGCTTGAAATCCAAATCCATGCAACTCCTAGGCCCCGATAGGGTGTAAGAGCAACACCCCATAAATTTGGGTATTTTGGAGCCGATTTGTTACCTCAGTGCACAGAAATTGAGAAAAACTATTTTCCATTTGTACCTACAGTGATCCAGTTGTTGTTTTTTCTCAAAGCCTTGTGTTGAAGATATACCTTGAGGCATACAGTGAATTTTACTGGCACATGTATACTCCAATGAGTGTACAATTCTCATGCCTAAGAAAGGAAAGTTTGTTTAATGACAACCAAGAACATAGTTTAATCAGTGGCTATTAGGTGTCCAACTTTAGTAATTATAAACCATGGTCTACTAAAGAATGTTTGTTTCATAATATACTGGTACTTTGAAATGTAAGCCTTTTTAATGCAGATGGCTGTTTGAGCAGGTTTGATTATAGTTCAGTTACAGAAATGTTATGTTGTATAGCTTCTTTAAAGGATGAGTTTTATCCTTTTGACTATGGCCAATCACAAGACTAATTAGTGTGAATGTTATGTGAAGAAAAACTAATAATAGCTTATTCTTGCCACAGTTCTGTTTTGTTTTTAACAAAACCATGTAATAGTATGTAATCACTGGAAATTCAGTGAAAAACATACAGTAATTGTATCAAGAATAAATATGTTAATATGTTTTTACCATGTTTAGTTATCCATACATCAATCTATATTCATCTGAAAAAGAAAGTATGCATATTGATATATTTTTGTTTCATGGGGTGGTCACAGTAATGGTCCACTGGTTGCAAACATATGCGCAACTTGTGATATTACTGCACATAAACACCTTCTCCTAAATGGTGTGTGATATTACTGCACATAAACACCTTCTCCTAAATGGTGTAGTTATCTAATTCCAGAATTTCTGCCATGAATGTCGTCTGGTTTATGAAATAAATGACCATTCATTACATGCATACTTTCTTTTTTGGTTGAGTATATTTGACACTAATTAGAAATTAAATTTATTTAGGTTTACCTGTTCAAATCCTCCAAGTAGTTCAGTTGTGTCCATAGAGCTGTTCATGGGTAACACATGCAGAGTGTTTCCTGTCAGTTCTGCAAGCAGACGGACAATGCTGGTTTTACCACAAGACTGGGGACCAACCTAAAACAAAATAATAACAAGGTAAACACAGGGTTTCATGTATAAGGCGCACGATCGCACTCCACCACGCCAGTATATTTTGACCAAGGAGCGTGAATAATCGTGCTCCAAAGAAACCATCGAGTTTGGTAATTCTCTGTTTTTGCGAAAATATCCGAATATAATTAGAATCGATCACATAAAAAAATTTCAATGTTTTAGATATCACGAATATTATAAATAAATCGACCCAAAATATTTAATAAATCTTCAACTCGAGTAATTGTTGGAGAATTAGAGCAACTAATCTTAACTTTATATAAGATTTCACAGAAAATAATCCTGTGTATAATGTAATGATTATTTGCTGAATTTAAACACTATCCTTTATATATAATAACTGTGTAATACTTAAAATTACAATTTATAAGTTTAGTATAAACCATTTTAGACCATATCTTTTTAGAGGTGGGATTTATTTTAGTAGCCTATCAAAATGAAGATGGGAGGTTTCCATACAAATGATTTCATTAGAAGATGAGGGATACAAAGATAAACCACCATCTGGTTTATAATTTGGTATTCCTTCTCTATGACACCAGATTATGAAGCATCAAGTGGAACAACCATATCCAATATCAATCCCTGAAAATGCCTGTGGCAATCAGCAATGCCGTGGAATTTTTTATTCTTAACAGCACCTTTTTTGCTGCAGACTATATGTTTTTTTTTATCAAGATATATTTTTTTCCTTAGCAAACTCAAGAGTTGAAATTGTATGAATGCTAAAACTGGTGTGGAAAATACCATAGACACTATTTCTCCACAGCATTTATTTTCCCTATATCACTGCAAACGAATGATACTTTTAATATTTTGACTGTGTTAAAATTAGTGAGCCCCGGTGGTTCAGCGGTAGAGTGTCAAGACTCTCAAGCTAAAGACAGTCTTAAAATGAGTAACGCACCAAGATGGTCATCCAGTTCATTTCCACACATTTCATCAGTGACTCTAGCTGTGGCAGCTGCTGGTGAAGAAGCTGCAGTGAGACTGATCTTCCCTCTGTAATCTCTGACTGACCTCTGGCTAGGAAAGAGTGACCAGCTTGAATGTGGCTACTTCCAATGTGAACATGGCGACTGCCACAATAAACTGGATGTCTGCTGTCAAAATGTTGCATGTACAAATCCAGAACCTGAAAAAATGAATAAAAAACATTTTGAATCATTAAAATTAATGCATTGTTAAGGGATCATTCACAAAGAGCATACATTTTCAGATTCAAACCCACAGCCCTTGAAATTCTGACAATGTTGTGCTGGAACTTAACGGCCATTGCTAAATCTATTTACTGTATAACTTCAATGGCAATTTCAAGAAAACAAACATACTGCATAATACATTATATTTATATTTCTGCGATGGCAGTAAAATACTACTGCAAACTTTTACGCTATCTTTAATAATGACTTTGTCAACTGCTACCATGAATTTTTAAGGCTGCTCCTACTCCTCCAAAATTCGTATAATTAAAAACAGATTTTTTGAGTGCCACAATATACCACCCCAAGGATTATTACACCAAAAATTTAATCTAGAGAATATTCAAATAAAGCACACCTGTTTCTTGTCTTGTATGGTTCTCATTCTGTCTTGGTAGATCAGCTGAACATGTTCACCAGGATTGAGTCTGTCTTCTGTCTGATTGACTAGGAGCAGATCACACCAGCGGAACAGGTCTCGCAGATTGAACTCCCAGGGTCCTCCTTTCCGACCCAAGAGAAACTTCACTGCCGTCTGTTCATACATCTACATAACAAAAGTCAACATGAGTTTCAATCATTAACTGAAAAATTTAATTAATCAAATATTAATTTTAAAATATTGTAATTTAAAAAAAAAAAAATTAACATCACTAGAACACATTGATTTATTACTCATCGGCAATTGGATGTCAATCATTAACTGAAAAATTTAATAAATCAAATATTAATTTTAAAATATTGTAATTTAAAACAATTTTTTTAACAATATCACTAGAGCACATTGATTTATTAATCATTGGCAATTGGATGTCAAACATTTGGTAATTGTGACATGGAGTCATGTGAGCCAGCCTCCAACCACTGCCGATGCCGAGTATTTTTGAACCGTGCCCACATCCAGTTTGGTTCGGGCACGCTCACCACGGGCCCAGTGTCTTTAGACAAGGGCACTGGGTCCGGGGAGATCCAACCACTGTCTTTAGCTTGAGAGTCTTGACACTCTACTGCTAAACCATCGCGGCTCACTAATCACATACTAAAGGCACATACCTTTGTCACCATACCTACTTGTTGAAAGCATAGTGACCAATGGTTCACAACTGATTTATCAATAACTAAAGTATGTGCTGTCCTGTCTGTGGTAAACAACATATAAAGGATCACTGGCTGTTAATAAAAAAGAGTAGCCTATGTGGTGATAGCGGGTTTCATCTAAAAGACTAAGTCATAAAATACCAAATTTCTGACACCTAATAGCCACTGAATAAACAATGTGCTAGGGTGTCGTTAAACAATAAATTCTTTCCTTTCTTTTTCAAAGAGGATGGCACACACCATGTCCTTTACTACACCTCTGAGTGGAACAAGAAATAGCCTAGTCAGTCCACTGAAGGGAATCAATCCAATAACCTACTGTAGCTCATTTACTTCTGAACTATGTTCTACTTGGTTTCATTGAAGGGGTTTGATCTAACAATCCAGTACATCCCACTTGGATGTTCAACCTGTAAGCTATGATCCACTGTCCAATATAACAAACATATCAACATGGTGCTTACCAGCATGTTGAAATCTACCATTCTGGACAACAAATCACATGGAATTGTGGGATACATGGTCTCAGCTATAAACAACAAGTCTTCTCTTGACAAGGGCTCCACAAAAACCTGAAAGAAGAAAATAATGACATTTGTGTATTTTGAGAATTTGCTTTTGTCTACTGTCATAACTGCCAATTAAGGATTAATTTAATTTTGCATCATCCATCAAATAAAGTAGTCAAAACTCACTGAACCCATTTGTCAAAGTAGTCAAAACAAATGGAAAGTGACCATTATGAGCAGACAGACAGTTTTTAAATTTTTTGGAAATAAATGCATTTTGTACTAAGATGGAACATATTTGAAGAGGCTTTTACATACAGGTTAAAATCCATGTATTTATACTATGCAAGAATCTATATCTAATGTCTTTTATATACAGATGGTTGTCATACAAGGTGACCGTTTTATCACTCTATTCTGATTGAATTCCAAATGAACACCACCTCCCCAATCTCAGTTTTCATAGTGGTAAACTAATGTACAAATACAAACCTGTGTAAACCTGTTGAGGAAAGATCTAGGCAGACCCTTCCTTCCACCACCCTGATTAAGAGGATTCTGACAGGCAAACAGCCTGGTCTTGTTGTGTTGTATGTGGAATGTTTTACCAAGCTCAGGTATGTAAAGTTCTCCTCTGTGATCAAGACATGCATTCAGTCCTTCCAGAACTGACTGAGATGCTAGATTAAGCTGTAGATAAAAATCATCACAATCAGGAAACAAATATATATATATATATAACAGTCAGCATGTATTTTCCTTAATAAGCTATCACAAGATAAATGGATTAGTTGTGTGGCAAACAGACAACTAAAGTATTTTCTCCTAAACTAGAGAACCAAGCAATGTGATTATTTTAGTAAAATCAACAACATTACAAAAATTAATTGTAATGAAATCTCCAGGGGCATTGCTAATGTATATTTTTGTATCAAGCCAAACAGGCATAATCAAAGTTCACAATTTCTATAAATATCAGGTTTTGGGGAGGGATTTAATTTTATTTTTATTTTTTTTTACATTGTCTCAAGAGCAAATTCATTTATTAATCATCAGCTATTGGATGTCAAACATTTGGTAATTCTGAGAGGAAGCCCACAACATTTTCCATTAGCACCAAGAGATCTTTTATATGCACTCTCCATGAGACAGGACAGTACATACCATGGGATGGGAAACAAACAATCAGAGAATAAGTCAATTGAGTGGGTTCCATTCTATGACCAAAGGAATTCAGAGAGATGCTCTACCAACCGAGTTAGATTCTGCCCCCATATATAACAGCAGTCCCAAGTGAAAAAATACAACATATAAAATCCAGGTTACACTGTCTCCCAACAACCTATCTGAGACCCGCCGCACGAGAGAGCTATCTGCTGAGCAAAATGTTACTTGAGTCTTTTGGCTCAGCAGATAGCTCTCATGTGCGGTAAAATTTGGTGAGATTTTCGCCTCGTGAGCAAAATATCTATCGTGTTTGATATTTTTGGTCATGAGAGATGAAAATCTCACCATGAGCTATCTGCTGAATCTAGTTTATCAAATAGACAAATAAACACAAATCAAGATTTCGACAAGAATATATATACAAATGACGTACGTATCTACGTCAATGACTTGATGACGTAATAATTTCTATTTATTTTTTGGAGGATAATTTTCAGGGTTTATTTTTTATTATTACTTTTTTAGGGGTGGTTTGGGGGAGTACACACAGTTTTGCAGTGATATTCATTAAAACAGGCATATGTTTTGTTTAATTCCCCCAAAAGACCATTTTGATGTTGTTTGTCACTGATACCAATCACATGATAATCGTAAAAAAAAACAGCAGACGGTGACGTAAGCTATCGGTCTCATGTAACTTTTGACT
Source organism: Symmetromphalus regularis (assembly GCA_032355785.1). Classification (NCBI taxonomy): domain Eukaryota; kingdom Metazoa; phylum Mollusca; class Gastropoda; order Neomphalida; family Neomphalidae; genus Symmetromphalus; species Symmetromphalus regularis. The sequence continues at coordinate 2,719 of JAULBS010007770.1, read as the reverse complement.
CAGCAGATAGCTCTTGTGTGCGGTGAAATTGTTGTGAGCTATCAGCTTAGCCAAAAGTCTCAAGTAACTTTTAGCTCAGCAGATAGCTCTTGTGTGCGGGGGTTTGACCATGATGATTTTCTACCTCATCAAGAACTATCCAATGCCCAGCCTTCAATGCTTGTAGCAGTGGTCCATCCCTCCACGCAAACATCCCTCCATCACCTCCTTCTACTGGCAAGTCAGCTCCAAACAAATCTGTCACATCCTATAAAATATATCTTTGTTAAAATCATTTATTAAATATTGTTTAGAAAACATACTTATGATAAAGTCAAATTCTGATACAGATATATTTGTCAAAAAGTGAAATTTTGTTTTAGAATACTAGTCTTGATTAAAAAAAACATAAGCACACAACTGATTAATAATTAAAAAAAAATATTCATGAAAAATCTGATTTTGTGGAAAATTTGATAAAATATGTAAATCCTTGAAATATAATAAGTTTTTAATTTTTAATTTTTTTATGTGGCATTTAAATTAAAATTAAACAAAATGGAATGTTATTTTTCTTCCATTTCTGCCAATAATTATATATATGTATCTGTAATCTAAAAACAACTTAAACCAATGAAGAATTGCGAACAAACCCAATTTAATTTTAACTAAGGGAAAAAAATGAAATGTTTAATGAAAATCAGATCCAACTCACGGTTTGCTCTGACAGGTTTATGCGGACAAGTTGCCTCCTGGCAGCCTTAGCTATAGCAGCCACCAAGCTGGTTTTACCAACTCCAGGAGAACCCTCCAGAAGAAGAGGTTTAGCCAGTTGAAGTGCACGCAAGATGCGCTGAGCATTTGTGTATGTTGTTGGAGCCATCAGAGCATATTTCTCCTTTTCACTTCTAGGCAAGTCTCCTAAAACATTGAATACAAGAAGTTTAAACAATAATTCATATAAAACAATTCTGATGTAAAATTTAAATCAACTATTCCATAACATCCATAATATCAAAATAATTATTTTCCTAAAGATTTCAATGAATTTTGAATGACAATATACAAAGTTTCTGTGACAAAAATTCAGATCAATGTACTGAAGTTCAAAGAAACATCTCCAGGGATTGTTCAAAATTAAAAAATACAAGAGATAAATAACTTGATAAGCATTACTTATTAAAAATTTAGAGATACAAGGTAGAGGTTTTTTCTTTTTTCTTTTCAGGTTGGTCTGGAAACTAGGCCAATATTTAAAACACTTTCATAACAAAACAGTTGTTGAAATTATTGTTACCATAAGGGCTTTGTTTTTATCTGCAGACAGGACTTTTTAATATGCACTTCCCCAACGTCATTACAGAACATAGCACACCCTTTGATACACATAGGCTACATCATTGCTACATAAAATACATTTATTCCATTCTCGACTCATAAACAACTGGCTTACAAAACAGAAAACAAATATACTCCAGTTTTCACTCACCCTTTTCAATGACAAATGGTGGGATGCCAAACTGATCATCTGTTTCAGAAATACATATCTTTTCTATTTGATGTGTCAGTTTGAGATCTGTGAAAGTGAACTGATGTCCGGTCAGCTTGTTTACTTGCTTAAGAAGAAAATCCAAACACGTCCGACGTGCCACATCTGTACTGAAGTCATCACCTCTCAGAGAATTTCCTAAACAATAAACATTATCAGTGACATAAAAGCAAAAACATAACTCCCATACATACCAAAATCCATTTCAAGGCAGCAATGTTATAGGCAGGGGCATAAATCGCAGGGGGCTGACACATCCCGCATTTTTTGGACGGGGGGGATGCCTATATAATTATCCTCCCACCACTTTTTGCAGGTATTTAACAAAGATTACAAAAATACTTAGTGAACAGTCTGAAATGGGGGCCTATATTTCCCATCAGACCCGGTCCTATTACAAGCTTTGCACAAACTTGGTCTCAACTGTCAAGCCTATTTTTAAATTAGTTTTTTTCACTGAACTTTCTACAATTAAAACCTATTTTACAGCATAAATATACTTCTTTTTCATCCTATATGAATGTTAATTACAATAAACATTGAAAATGTATTGAAATCTTTCCCTACCACTTCCTAGACTATCCAGAAAAACTAGGCAGGCTCCATGAATGTAAGCAGTAACAGGGTTACGGTCAACTGTGTCCTCAGTCTCCATTGTAACAGTAATTTGGTGACGTCTGCTCCAGGTATTAATGAACTGGACCCAGCTGAGAATATCTCTGATGCTCACAGTGCTCCTGTATGTTAGATGAAAACATTTATTAGATAGCAAAACACTGGTGCAGAAAGGAAAAAGATTGTTTAACCACACTCCAGCACATTGTTTATTCAGCTGCTATTAGGTGTCCGACATATTGTTTTCTGTGACCCATGGTCTTTAGAGGAAACATGCTACTGCCACATAGGCTACTCTTTCTGATTAGCAGCAAGAAATCTTTTATGTGCTTTCCAACAGACAGGACAGCACATACAACAACTTTTGATAAACCAGTTGTGGACTACTGGTCGGTACAAGTGGCTTATACCTACCCATTGAGCCTTTGCAGAGTACTCATTATGAGTTGGCGCCAGTATCAAGATTAAAAATACCATGCTTTGACTGAAATTTGATCTCAGTACCTACCAGCTGTGAGACCAACAGCTTAACCACTGTGCCACTGAGGCTTTTCACACTAGTGCAGAATGCCATAT
>JAULBS010007759.1:0-11275 GCA_032355785.1 Symmetromphalus regularis | reverse complement strand
AGACACACTCAAAGACAGCTGAACATAGACACGCTCAAAGACAGCTGAACTTAGACACACTCCAAGACAACTGAACATAGACACACTCAAAGACAGCTGGACATAGATACACTCAAAGACAGCTGGACATAGACACACTCAAAGACAGCTGAACATAGATACACTCAAAGACAGCTGAACATAGACACACTCAAAGACAGCTGAACATAGACACACTCAAAGACAACTGAACATAGACATACTCAAAGACAACTGAACATAGACACACTCAAAGACAACTGAACATAGACACACTCAAAGACAACTGAACATAGACACACTCAAAGACAGCTGGACATAGATACACTCAAAGACAGCTGAACATAGACACACTCAAAGACAGCTGAACATAGACACACTCAAAGACAGCTGAACATAGACATACTCAAAGACAACTGAACATAGACATACTCAAAGACAACTGAACATAGACACACAGACAGGTATGGAAATAATGACAGACAACTATCACCAAACATTTTTCTTGTGAATTTCTTATTAACTGATTGCATATGAAATACTAATGTAGATTTTTCTTTTTTTTCAGGTAAGTTTGCTATTCTAGTGTAGAAGATTATAAACAAAAAACCTTTGTAACATTAAGGTAAGTGTGGAAATCTTAAAAATAACATGCACTTGGAACATCTTTCATCAATCTCAGCTTGTCTATGTTGTCAAAATGAGTTTCACAAGAAGATTTCAGTTTCAAATTACAGCTGTTTCTATAGAGTGGAATGTATTTTCAAGTGATCTAGTGATTTGAAATATACCTTGGTCTCTGTTTTGTACAGAGATGTGATTTTGAAGCATATTGTGTCAGTTTGACTGTATAATCAATCAGACTTGAGATACAGACCACTGTTTCCAATAGAAATTTTATCAAATTCTATCAACTTTCTCCACTATGTTATCTTTTGTTTTGAGCCTCATTTTAACCTCATATTAATAAAACAGCTAGGAATGATATTGTTTTATGATCTGTGTTATTGAAACATTAAAGCTTGTGTTAAAGCTATACAAATAAGACTTACAATTGGCTTGTTTTGTAAGAATACTGTTAAGATTATCCAAGTCAGTCACCAACATGGCTGACAAAGGAAACAATTCTAGTAAAAATAATGTAACTTGAATCGAAATGTAAGTGAAATAAGAGCTAACTGCAATTACATACAAGTAGTCACCAACTCTAGAGGGAAATACATAACAGGTTTTAATTATAATAACTGACCCTATCCAAAAAGTTTACGGTAGTTATTAATTTTATGTGTGGTTAATGGACTATTTAAACAGGTGTAGTATGCTCAGCCGGTGTAAGTTGTATAGGTTTAAAATACTAACCAGACTAACGGGCGAGGATTACTTTCTGGTGTCAGAATACAGAGAAAACACTTCTGTTTGTAACTTAGCACATAGTGTGCTTTAAATACAGATTATCACATCATGTTTCACCTGTAACTTAAGTCATGTGATTTAAATATGGATTATCACATCATTTATTACTTTCAGCATTTATATATTTTTAACGACACCACTAGAACACATTGATTTATTATTTATCAGCTATTGGATGTCAAACATTTGGCAATAATGTTAATCACCAGTGGCTCCTAATTTCTCTTATACTTGAGGAGAATTCAAACAATTGGGTCCAAGACTCTATACAGTATTTCAATCCCTGTTCCCTTCTTCATATATGCTGTGTACAAACAAATAAATTTTGACATTTTTGAACAAAAAATAAAGAAATAGTTATGTGCTTTGTCTTCATTCTTAAATATGTGTATAACAGCAAGCCATGACATGTAAGATTTAAATAAAAGTTCTGTCTTACAAGTCTACATTTTGTGACACTTATATGTGCTTAAAATATATTCATGAATAAACATACATGTAGCTTGGTAGGATATGGGCCTTAAATGGAATTTGTGGCATTTTTATGTTGAAGAAATACATTAAAGTTGACTTGGACTTACTATTAAACATGAATCATGTGACCCGCCTGCTATAAAGTCCTATTTACATTCTGTATCGTACCGATATGACGAGCAACATCCTTCATATTTAATATGTTAACACTCTTGCAGTGACCTTTTGTACTCGGAAGTATATAACACTAGTACATTCACTTGTACTTGGCGATTCAATGTAAATTAATGATAATAAAATGTCTATTTTTATTTTTTTGTCTAGGTCTAGGCCGCAGCCAAGAATTAATGGTCATAAAATGTTTATTTTTAGTTTTTTGTGTTGTACTAGGTTGCTGGGTAAAATTAATGCTTGTAAAATTGGTGTTTTTTGTTTTTATATAGTATTTTTTGTAGATGTGTGGACCATTTCAAAGTTTTCATTTTGGGGTCTGTAGGGTGATAAGATATAGTAAACAAGCCTTTAATGATTTTAATTTTGCTTCATGGTGAAATTAGCAGATTGTTTACAGTAGAAAAACCTGCTTTAACCTGTATAACAGCCTATCTGTTAGAGAACTTTTCAGAAATGTTCTGCCTGCATTCAACCATGTATTTCCACCTGTATATATATAAGTCACCTGCTTAGAAATTGAGTTATTTATTCAGGTCCTATGTATGACATTTATATATGGGTCTGAAAATGGTGAATATAGGATAACTGAAATTCAGTTACAGTTCTTGTGTAACTAAATATGTTTTATTCATAACTATTTTTTTATTGACAGGTCATTTTACAGAATAACAAAACAAAAATTTTAAACGTGAGGATTTCCATTAACACTTACAAATAAAAAATTCCACTGTTGGGCCTCGGGTTTAAAGGTTTGAATTTGAAAATGGCTTTACTGTTATTCCCCACAGACAGTTTCTCATTTGCTGTTGTATCCTTGGTTGTCATCTTGATCACAAAATCATTCCAGACAATAACTTCCAACAACAAATGTTTATCCTAAACCCTTATTTAGAACAATAAGGCTCAATTTCTCATTGATGGTTCAATATTGATTTACAGCTCAACCTATTCTCTTAACATGAGTAAACAGTTAGATCTATGAATTAAAGTTGAACCATCAACAAGAAACCAGACCTAAATATTTAATTTTTCTTTAGGATTTTATATACCAGAAAGTGTCATCACTTGAATTATAACTGGTGAAATGTATGTTTAAAAGATCACTTGCTGTGAATGGAAAAATGTTGCGGATTTTCCCTAAAGGTAATATCTGACATCCAATAGCCAATGATTAATAATCAATTTGCTCTAATAGTCTTATTTTTAAAAAAAAAGTTTTTTTTGTTAAAAATGTGCTGAAGGGGAAAAATGTAGAAACCCATTCTTCACTTGTTTTTTCACTACAAGTTCTTAATGATTTGAAGAAAGTTCTTAACTCACTGGTAGACATGTTACTCTAGCTGCACTAACACCAGTAACAGCTGATCACGATGGTAAATCCTATCAAATGATCATCTGTACTTGTTTGTTGTCGCAAATAACCTTTATTTGCTTCCACATTTTTTTTCTACGGCAGCAGTTCTCCTTAGCTTTTTATTTTTAGCTGGCAGTGTTGAATCACTTTTCATAAGACAAACCCTTGTGAAAATAAACTGATAGATCTTTTGAGGAAAGTTGTACATCCCCTTTGATCCCAACATGTGGACAAGATGGAAACGAGGGATGTTTTGTTGCTAAAAGGTGCACATCTGTCTCAGAGTTGTCTGTTGGGAGTTTGTGAATATTTCAACATGTTATGTCAGTGAACGTTTGTGGAGGGATTGTGTGAGTTGTTGATATTTCCACTCTGCATAAAGGGTAGACATCAGATATTGTATACATGCATAAAGCCAAAATCCGTGTTTGATCTCTTCAGTGATCATATTGTTTACTTGAGTGTATGCCAATGAAAAGATATTTTAAAATATGCCTATTCTGAGACCACACTATTTTACATTTTTGAGGGATTATGTTTTTTGAATGCAAGATTCCAAAGTCAGAGAATGGAATAAAAATATAAAGGAAAAAGTAAAATGTATTTTGCAGAAAATCATAGACTGGTTCCATTTGCAGTCATCAGGTGCATTTATCAAAATCAACCAGATTTCCTCACTTCAAATTTTGAAAAAGATTATACTATATTCTTTGTATTTGTTGTTCAGTTATTATTTAGGAATAAGCTACATTGTTGTTTACATTTCCAATATAATATCTTCTCACATACAATATACGGCCACTCTTCCCTAGGAGTGTTTCGAACTATTATTAACAGAGAATCTGTGAATAAAAAAAGTGTAATAATTTAAAAAATCATTAAAACATCAGCAGATTCCATTTTAAATGATCTTGGCTGTTTCTGAGAGATTATTTTGATGTCACACACAGAGATTTATGAAGATGTAGGCTGTAATTTTTAGTAAATTATTAATTAAAAAAGCTAAAACAGAATTTTATTTCTGTGAAGATCACGCTGGAGAATCTGTAACCTAAACAAATTCCAAAAAAACAAACCAATGTGCAGTGCAGGGAAATTAGTTATAGTAACAGTTCTGGAATAGACCTACATGTTGATTTGTGGTAGAGCATCTGTCTGAGATATGAAAAATCTGTGTTGTCAGTCACTCTTGATAAATTCTGGGGGGTTTTCCAGTACCAAGACAAAACTGTTAGTTGTTTAGAGCATCAGTACAGAATGTAGCTGAGAGAGAGAGTGTCTGCCCAAAGTGCTATTTCTATTCCATCCAGTATTCCACAACTAGTTTAACAAAGACAAAACTGTTAATTGTTTAGAACATCAGTACAGAATGTAGCTGAGAGAGAGTGTGTCTGCCCAAAGTGCTATTTCTATTCCATCCAGTACTCCACAACTAGTTTAACAAAGACAAAACTGTTAATTGTTTAGAACATCAGTACAGAATGTAGCTGAGAGAGAGAGTGTCTGCCCAAAGTGCTATTTCTATTCCATCCAGTACTCCACAACTAGTTTAACAAAGGTATGCCCCATCCCATCTAGGAAGGTTCATATAAAAGATCGCATGCTACAAATTGAGGAGTAGGTTTTGTGGGAATTATGTGTCACAAAAACCATGCATTTGTTATCTAATAGTAATAGCCACTGATTAATCAATGAATGTGCCAGGATATCATTAAACAAATATATATTTCGTTTTAGTTAAGTACCATTCCGGTATGAGTAAAGTCATGAGTGGCTGCACTCAGAAATCAGTATCAGAACAGTAATGATAACATATGTTTGTCAAAGATAACCATAACCTGTTATATGCACAGCGAAAATAATTGTCGTCCATTGTTTTTTCCATGATGAAAATATGTAGTCATAAGGTATTGTATCAAACTTCATTTTAGTCATCAGCGCATCACATTATATGGCCATTAGTGCATCACATTATATGGCCATTAGTGCATCACATGATATGGTCATTGTATATGCTGTTCTATTTATTGAAAGTACATTGTGGTGTTTCTTTGAACATGTTAACAAGTACATCTAGACATTAGATTTATTTAAAAGTCTTACACTGCATGCATTGAAGGAAGAGACTATTCTTAAAACCAACATTAATGTAATGAATTCAGCTTTGTAATTAAACTGTACTAACAGTCACTTGATTGTCCATATACGTATTTCAGTAGGTGAGAGAGTAAATATGTTTGTATTGTCGGGGAGAGATCATGCAAGGATAAACACGTTCTGTAGCTAAAAGCAGTTTGTGGGTTAGAGGTGCTGATCAAGAGATGAGATGTTTCAAGAGAAATATTGTTCATATCACCATCACTCACATGCTAACACAGTGAAAAGATAGGTGTTTTAGAGTACTTTGATGCTGCACTGTTTGTCATAGTATATCATTGTGGAAGTAGCAGGTTTAACAAATTATCACTCAAAAGTTATAAGTACAATGCCTGTACACTAGTTAGCAAGGTACACAATCAGTATTTTTGTTCTAACACTAAAAGATGCAGGGTGGTTTTAACAAATTTTAACAGGTACATTTAAAATGTTATTTATTATGACAGAGCTGCAACTTTTATTCCTGAGGAGGGAAATATAACCAAAACCATTACATCGGGCTAGGGCTGTAGAGCTAAATATTGTTACTTAAAAGTTGTATTTTTAAAAATTGTTAATAACCTTGCAAATTTTAACCAACTCTTAATTATCAACAAGCAGGAACAGCTTTTCCATGTTGAATTCATACCCTGGTTTATTTAAGAATTCTGTTAGACGTGGTGTGCCAAAATTTTAATTACTTTCCTTAGATGTTTAGATTATACTGAATAGTAAATGCTTATAGCACCTTTTTGAATCATGTTAAAATTTACACTGGAAAATCTTACAATGTATATTAAAACCAGAGTCCATCCTTAACAAAGTGTGGCATGATCGGGACAGACTAAACTTCAGATTTTGTAAACTCAGCAAAATATTATGTTTAAAAATAATTCAGAAAACTATACTCCAGTCATTGTAAATTCTATCATAAGTAGTTTTAAGATATAATAGCTTGTCAGGCATTGTACTTCTCCATGAAATCAGGGAATTCAGGGGGAGGGGGGGAAATAAATGAAAAAGATAAAAAATAAAATAAAAACAGAAAAAATTCCTTGCTTTTTATGTTATCTGTGTGAATATGTGTGGTATCAGTGCAGCAGTCTTGCATTCAGAACATGTAAATATAAGCGATTGCTACATAGCAATTTCACAGGTTCCAAACATTCTCATTGGGCTTAACATGGAGTGCAAAATCTAGTCTAGTGAGCAATTTCGTCCTGAACACAACAAAGGCTAAGGAAGAGGAAATGTGGTAGCTTCTGCACATGTGCAGTCATCATCAACTATGCATGGGAAATGGTTGTGTAAAATCTATTCTACTTCTCATCATGCGGGGCGACATCGTTCCACAAAAACCAGTTTTTATCTGTACCATTCCTGGTTGTAGAATAATTCATCATTTTCTGTCTGTATTTGAGGCATCCCCCCAAAACAAATTTGATAAAGAACAACAGCCAACAAACAAAAAACAACTGCAGTATTTAACTTACAAAAATAAATAATATAAAAAAACCACTGTATTTAAAGATGGTTTAGAAAGCTGTAGTCCTAAAAAGTTTAATCATTAGTTTGAAGATAGATTGTAGAATTCTTCTATCACTTTTAGTCTATATATAGGCCATGTCTTGTATGTTAAAAAAATACAGCTGCCACTGCCCCCTACTCTCCTTCCCCCCAAAAAAGAACCCACACCCAAAATAACAGAATTTAAAGAAGATGGCACTGTGAGAAAGCCAGTCATTATAATAATTTTAATGATTAGTTTGAAGATGTTATTCTGTGTTTCAGATGTATATTGTGTGTTCCAAAAATATCTCCAAAAGAAAAAAACCCACCCCAGAGTTTAAAGAAGTTGTAGTGTGAGAAATCCAGTCATTATAATAAGTTTAATGATTATTTTGACCATAGATTGTAGAATTGTTCCATCACTTCCTACCTGTATCGGAGGCACATCTTGTGTGTTCAATATTGAGTATTTCTTACACTAATTATTTGAGCTGTTTTTCTAACAGATACCATCAGAAAATATAAAGTTTTCCCTTCACAGCAAACACATCTAAAGCTGGAATGTATACTTCTTATTGGACTGTCAGAGGGAAATAAATAATGGGTTTAAGGTTTAAAAAAGTATGTAGTTTTTGTAGGGGATGGGTGAGAAATAGGTAAAATTTTCTTTGAAGAGAAATGGTGTAAAGGTGATTGGTTTGCCACACTTCTTATAATGGCTGACAAGTTGACTTGTTGGACCTGAGTCTGTTGTAATTGGGCTGTCATTTATATGCAAGAGTATTTGTAGGAATTGTATTGCAGTTAGGTGTGTGAGATGTACATTTAAGCTAGTGCTGTTTGCAGTGTGTGTAATATGTTTGTTGGTATTGTACCAGGAATGCCACTCGCAGGCGATTGTATCTGTTTTTGATTAGTTGTAGTAATATGTATCTATTCTTCTAGAATTCCTTTCCCGGGAACAAGGGAATTTTGGGTAATTGTCTTTGTTGGCTTTAGAAGATGGATATGTTTCTTTAATCAGCTTAAGATACTATATTGATTTCAATAAAAGATAGAGGAATTTTTTTTTCTAGATTTATGTTTTTAATGTTGAAATATGACTATTATATTTAAAAAATGTATGACCGTTAAAACATCTTATTCATGGCTGGCAATATTTAATTTTAATGACTGGAACACATCTATTTATTAATCATCGGCTATTGGATATCAAACCTTTGGTAATTCTGACACAGTCTTCAGATAAAATCCACTACATTTTTTCATTAGCAACATGATACAGCCTTTAATATAACAGTCACTGAACACTGGTTTGGACAGGAATAAATATTTAGTTCTTTGCACATTGCTGTTTTATAACCATGCCAAAATAATGCAACTAATATCCAAATGCAAACAAAAATGTGGTGGGTAAATACGGTCATGTAGTCAAGTTATGAATTCAGAAGAAAAACTGGACTACTTATAAAATGAACTACATGTATATGTATATGTATATTTCCTGATGTCTGAATCACAAAATTTAATGAACTGCTTTTAAACCATTCTTCTATTTGCCATTGAACATTTTACTAATATTGAAAAATCTGAACTGTTTTATAATTTCTAAAACCCATGATTATGTTTTAGCAAAACTTAATTACAACATCAGACATACTTTCAAAAGGTTTTTTTTCTTGAGGGACGCTTTGTATTAAGATATCTAGAGCAATCACGAATTTGCCTTTACCTTTTTTAACTTTGTCTTGTACATGATGAACATTCTGTTATTTAGATCTAAAAAGAAAGAAAGATAATTGTTTGTTTCAGCGGCTATTGGTTATTTGCAACTCATGGTCTAGAATAAACAGTAATGAATTTGGCTGTACCTTTTTTTGACTTTGCCTTGTGCAGTGATTTGGTTTTAATCATGATAAATATTCTGTTTAGATGTAAAAAAAAGAAAGAGAATTGTTTGTTCCAGCATATTGTTTATTCAGTGGCTATTGGGTATTTGCAACTCATGGTCTTCAGAGGAAACTTGCTACCACCACATTGACTTCGTTTTCTGATTAGCAGCAAGGGATCTTTTATATACACTTTCTACAGACAGGAAAGCACATACCATGGTTTTGGTTATACCAGTTGTGGACCACTAGATGGAATGAGAAATAGCTGAAATGGGTCCACTGAAATAGATCAGTCTTGCTCATATTTTGTTTGACAGGCTTGAATACAAATATGTTAAACTCTTATGCTGACGCTGATACTGTTGAAAGATGGATGAGGCTACCATCCTTGAAGCATCAGAGTGATGGCAACTTTCATGTATGTTTATATACTATTTAGCCATACAGTTCTATATTAAATATACATTAAGTTAGAAGAACATACAGTTCACAACCTATAGAATTTTTTATAAACACAAGACATCTAGAATAACACAAACATACTGTCAGACTTTATCTGAACTGGCAAATTAATTCAGTAAATTATTCCTAGCCAACAAATGAAATAAATCTTTACCTTCTGGCTATCACCTTAACATAAGGATTTCATTAAACTAATACCCAATGTGTTACACATTAGGTGCATTAGCCTACACTTAATCTGTTTGGCAAATTTCCCCTATAAATTTATTGCAAAGGAAACTTCCCAATTAACATAAAAGACAAGCGATAGATTGTGTATGTAACTGTTGTGAGTTGATTTCCTCCAATTATTCCAGCAGGTACTGACTTGTGTCTCCTAGGGACATTGTGAGGTTTAAAGTATTTCTGAGATCACACACTCACATGCTGTGATGCACAAGATCTGATGGGGGAATTATAAACTGTAGTTTGTATGAAATGTCTTTGAAGCCATCTTGAAGTAGTTTATTGGAGAAAATATTTCCTTTTTTATCACCAGGTTGACTGGTTTTTTATGTTTTTATAGAATCGTAAGATGAATCCTTGTGTGTTGTGAAATGGAGATAGTGGTGGTGGTGGTTTTGTTTAAAGATAAGATTTTTTTGTAAACTTTTTTTTATGGTGATATTTTTAACACACAAGGTGGGTCATTAATTGTTTCATGAAAATTATAGGAATATAATAGCCAATTTATTTTAAAACTGCCAATAAGAAGTGAAACAGAAGACCAGATCTTTTATGAATATTCATAATTACAAATAAAAAAGATATATGCACTGACTGACCAGTAGATTCAAACAGAGACAGACAGACAGACAGATACAATAAGAAAAACAATGAACAGAAGCTGACAAGCATAGACATTCAAATGGATGGACAGAAGGATACACAACCAGGATGGACAAATAAATGGAAGAATAGATGGACGGACAGTTGAAATGATAGATGGATGGTACAGATACATACACCGAGGATTTCTGTAACATAACACACTTTTAACATGGTGCTGCAATGAGACAGTATTGAGACTGGGTTGCAATGAAGCACCTGCCGAAGTGTTGGCAACTGTGGGGATGAGCTGTGTGGCTCCAGTTTGTCAGAAGCCATTTGGCACACGCCTGGCACACTCTCATACTTCTGCAGGCAATAAAAGAAAACATCTGTTTTGTAGAGCCAGGATACAGAAATGTGAGCAGTTTCCTGGGCTGAGATAGAAAATCTATTGCCAAATAAACATCATCTAAATACTGCTCATATAGCTTCAGTTCTAGAACAGCCTACAGGAGAAAAACTTTAAAATGTTTCAAGAGCCATCTTTTATTTGTTTTGAAGAATTTCCATCTTTTTTCACTGGAACATGATTCATCTTAGTTGTATAGCATCTGCTTTATGTGCAAGAGCTTGTACAATTCATCACCATGCACAACATTAGTGTTTTTACAATCCCATCCAGTACTCCAAAGCAGCTATACCAAAAGGTAAATGTCAGTAAGAGTAACCTATGTGGCTACATCTGGTTTCTTCTGTAGATAGGTATTACAAATATTGTTTAACGCATAATGTGTAGGAGTGTCATAAATTAAAAATTACTCTCCTTTTTCAAGGTATTGATTACACATTCTGTTTCCAGTTATAAGACATTTATCAGAATAATTTGTTTGAATAGAGAAAGATTATAAAGAGATTTGTTTTTAATCTAATGGTAACCTAAACAAAACATTATATATATACATACATAAATACATACATACATACATACATACATACATACATACATACATACATACATACATACATACATACA
>JAULBS010007748.1:0-11276 GCA_032355785.1 Symmetromphalus regularis | reverse complement strand
ATTAAAAATATAATTAATGACTTATGTGTTTGAGATTTATATATTTATTTGAACAATATCTTAGCTTGATTTTAGTATTACATTCAATGATATTGGATGCCAAGAGCAGCAAATAAACCAAGGGTCACTAAAAGCTGTGTTGTTTTTGTGACCCTCCGTCACCAAGTTTCAAAAACCAATTTATGATATTAAAAAAAGTGATTAGTTTAAAAAACAATATGTAACAGTGTAGAGGAACCATTAAGCTACAAAACTAATCCAAATGCAAATTCTTATGGCAAATAGTTTGTTAAATATGAGTAATTTCATGTAAACAAGTCAACAAAATGTTCCTCCGAGACTGCTTGATCTTGCCCTACTACTTAAACTATTTGCTATTAAAAACACTCAAATATTGCAGCATAGCAATTAACCCTCACTAGGTCATAACACTGGCTCAAGAACAATCATGAATTTTTGGGAGAAAGGGAGAATTAATCTGTTATAAAGTTGAACTTTTTTCAATAATCTTGAAAATGTCCAGTTTTATCACTACAAATAAAGAAATATGCTTGTTAATGTAAATAATAATAATCGTGTAACAATATTATTTTGTTTCATGTTTCATTGTTTAGTAATATAACGCAGACAGCCTCTTAACTGATTCACTGCTGAATGTTTTAGCAATGTAATTCTCTGTGCTCAGCATCTTTTTTCCAAATTTAACAAAAACGCCTTCACAAATTAAAAATCTGCATAACCAGAAAATGGGTTATGCCAAAAATATTTGCATAACCTATTTTGATTTTGCATAACTATTATTAAAAAAATGGAAATACAACTTTAAAATTAGTTTTAATAAATACTTTGAAGTAAAAAGGAACTGTAATAAATATACATTTACAGCATACACATCAAATTTATACCCCTGTCACTTTTTTGCTTATTACACGATTCTCCAAATTTTATTTTGTTGAATGAAAAACTGAAAATAAAATTTTGAAAAACCACACTTTATATTTGATTGTTCTCCGTAATTAGCCAAAAATTTCTGACTAACATTTATTAATGGAAGCATCGCGATTTCTGATTGGCTTCTATTTGAAGGAATTCCCTTTGGTGGCATCTAACAACCAATGAGAATACATTACACTTCCCAACATAAGTATTCTAACTAGACTGACCAGTATTTTTAATTTCTGTTACATGTAATTATATAATTATGCATGTCGGAAATCAGTAAAGTTGTTTGTACGCCAAGAAAAGATAATTTAGCAAATTTTACATGAATGGTAAATCGGTTATGCGAAATAAACTTGCATAACCGATGCACAAACGAAATGATCGTTTGTGCAATTTGTGCAAGCCTGCAAAAAATATGGAGTTGTGTGATTATAGGTCACCTCACTATTTATTGTTCATTTTCAGTCATCAGTGCTCTCTTCCATATAACCATTGAATCAGAGGTCATTATTAGTTCCATGGCTTCAGATTTCCTAAACAGTCATATAGGTCATCCACATATTTCATGCAAACCTGACAGCATTTCTGCTGTTAAATGTTTATTTTTTAAAGATTTTTGAAATAAACAAACATGAAAACGTCACAAGGCTGGATGGAATGACCTCCCTTAATACTACTACACTGAGCAATCATCTTTTGGATAGCTTTGATTATATGTAAATGACCTCATACCAGTCGAGGTCTCAAAATGTATATATATGTTGCCCGCACATGTATGGAAAGTACTTTCTGACTTAAATATGCATCGCACACAGTGAATCAGTTAATTGTTGTTTAGCCATGCATTGTCATAATTGATAAAAACATCTGGGTTACGACAGAATAGGTGTAAATATTTATTTTACTTGCAGTGACCAGTGGTACGACATAAGTGTAATTCCATTTGTGATCATATCATGATGTAGAAAGAAGGTTCTGTGAGTGAGATGAGAAAGTAATGAATAATGGACTTGAATAGTGATGTTTGGCCGGGGTTCCGTGCAGCATCACAGCGCACAGAGCGATGTCTCCTTGGCAACGAGGAAGTACAGCTACCCGAGTTATTAATAGAACAGGTTTGTTCTACATTATGTAAAATAAATTGTTAAATGCATAACCTTGACTTAATTTATTTACAAATAAAGAATTAATTTTAAATATAAACATTTGATTTGTCCATAGAAATACTTCATTCAACTAATTCCATATCCTACGCATCTTGCTTATTATCAATATTTTAAAAATAATAATAATTATGCTCATGAACAAATAAATCAGAAAAAAAATCTTTTTTTTCAATTGAAGGTATGACGTATATATTTCGAGTCACATGACGGGTATTCCCCCGTTAGCTGTTATTTTAAAACTTCTGAATATTTTTGTAGCTGCAAAAATATTTTGTACCAATTTATTTAGCTCCACGAGGAGTTCCGACAATGAAATTTGACATTTTTTAATGTTAAAAGAATTGATCAATTCGACATGGAATTCCCTATGCTGTGGTTCAGTTAAAATGTCTTGTGTGATAAGAAAATGAGATATAGTATAACAAATACATGTAAGTTTCATTTGTCATCAGTATTTAAACCATAAAGCCCCTTAAATTCTGTAGGACTATGCCTTTAATGGGACAGGTTTAATGTGTTAATTGCTTAAAATAAGTTATTTGTAAAATAGTTTTATTGTTGTATTATGTAAAATAAGTTATTTCTAAAATAAGTTTGTTGTTAATTTAACAGGTTTGTAGTATTACTTAAAGTAAATTATTAATAGAACAGGTGTTTTTGCTGTATTATGTAAAATCTAATGAGAATTTCAGTTATGTCCAACATTAGCTGGATTTGGAGAATCCTGATTATTAAAATTTGTATTTTTTACATCTAATTATTTTATAATTTTGACAAAGGATTAGGTATTGTAAGTTGTTTGTGGTCCCTATTAAATTTTGAAATAGAATTTAAATATATGTAGTCTTACATGTATTATTCCATATTAATATTGTTATAAACTTTATAGAATTATAGATATGGCATGATGTCATCATTTCGGAGTTCAAAAATGACCTTATCATACCTACTCCTTTAACAACTGTGTGACAAATATTTTTCAGGGTAACATTTTCAGTGAGGTGCTATCACAAGAAACCTGGGACAATGTGGTCTCAGATACTCACCGAGAGAAATTAATGGTTCGTACTTAATATTTACACATGTATACATAATATTTACACATGTATACTTAATATTTACACATGTATACATAATATTTACATATGTATACTTAATATTTACATATGTATACTTAATATTTACACATATATACACAATATTTACATATGTATACTTAATATTTACATATGTATACTTAATATTTACACATGTATACTTAATATTTACACATGTATACTTAATATTTACACATGTATACACAATATTTACATATGTATACTTAATATTTACATATGTATACTTAATATTTACACATGTATACACAATATTTACTTATGTATACTTAATATTTACATATGTATACTTAATATTTACACATGTATACACAATATTTACATATGTACACTTAATATTTACATATGTATACTTAATATTTACACATGTATACACAATATTTACACATGTATACACAATATTTACATATGTATACTTAATATTTACATATGTATACACAATATTTACATATGTATACTTAATATTTACACATGTATACTTCTTCAGGATTGTAAAACCATAGTAAAATGTTAATTGAATCTTTAAAAAAATATGTTTATATTTACACTTACTTCTACAAGAATAATGTTAACTGATACTATAAAAATGTTTGCATATTTATACATATATTTATAACACACGTTTGAAAAGTTGCAGAACTGACATTGCTTACTGGCTACTGCTCTAAAAATTATTGACGACAGTCGGTAATGCCATCACAGAATTGAGTTACGCCAGTACTCTACTGCCATCACAAAAATAAAAATATATTTGGTAGTATGCTGTGAGAAAAAAAACACATTGAAAAATCACGGTTTGTTTGTAATGTAAATACATACATGTATGTACTCATGTAGCCATTGGCATAACACTTAAAGAATGCGAGCAATTGCCAGTAAGTTGTGAAAATTGGTCATGAGTTCATCAGTTTTAGTAGAAAGATCTGACCGTGCCACATAAATGTCTATCTTGGTAGGCTGCTTTTGGCCTGTTTATATTTTTTAACTAGAATTTCAAGTTTGAAATGCCAAACCCTACAAATGATAGATACTATGTTGTTCATAGTTTATAGCAGAGAATGTACGATTAGTGACGTGCTGGATGTTGCTTTACCTTGTGTACATGTGTAGTGTACAGTTCAGTTTATCCTTTGTCAATACCTTTTGTCGAAATGTAACCATTATTTGTACACTTCACTTTATAGAAATGGTTTAACATAACAATCAATGTAATCTTTGTACTTTTTATTTTTTAAAGAAACTTCTTCCGAAGTTCACTGAGAATGATGCTGAAGAAAAGCAAGAAACTGTTAGGTAAAAATTGTGTAAACGTCGGCTTTATGTGACTTTTAATCTAACTTGAGGATCTCAATTTTTTTGTCCATTTCTCTTCTAAGCAACGAAAAAGAGCCCGATCTCAGGCAGAAATGTTTCCCGGAAAATAAAAAATAGTTTGAAACAGCTGCCATGAAAAACAAGTGAGCGGTCGGCACTCGGTATTCTGTGAACGATCACGCTTTACTTCTGTTTCTCGCGGATCACTTCAGCCATATCTGACGTTCTACGGAAAATTGCAAAGCACAGAGGACCTCTGGGCTCTTATTGGTCGAGAGCAGTCACATGGAAATCCAACATGGCTGTGCCCATAAGCATGTCTCCACAACGTGTAAAATTCACATTAGACACAATTTGTTTCAAAGGAATTCGGCAAAAGTGATGTGGATGATATAAAATAAATTGATAAGACAGGCAAAAAGAAATTTGTGGAATTTGTTGGGAGGAAAAGGACCCTCAAAGTTAACCAGAATGCACCATTTCCCTCTGGATTTCAGAAAAAGCTCTTCCCAAACTCTCCCCGGGATCGGTCGCTCTGCTCCCTTGCAAAAAAAATCACATTTTGGGCTTGTTATCCTGAAAACCTCCCAATGAAAGAAAATTTTCATTTTTTTGGATTCCCATGAAATATACCTGTCTGTTTACATTAAAACAAATTTCAGCTGTTTTTCTCATTTCCCATTCTCAGCCCTGCTTTTCCGTTTCTAAAAAAGCTATTTTCCATTTCAAGTTTTTGTGAATTCCATTTTGTTGCTGTTTAAGGAATAAAATACGATTAACAACCTAACTGAAATAATTTTTGACAATTTATACAAGAAAATGTTATTTATTCATGCTTCTTTAATTCAGTCATAACTGTAGTAAGTAATTATTTTAATCTACGTCAGTGTCCCCATTCACGTAAAGCATAGCAAGTCTGTTTATGTTTTGATCTGTCTCTTCGATCACTTGGCGTCAGCGAGCAGTTCTGCCAACTACCTTCACAGAAAGCTACTCAAGATAGTTTTTGGCTTATCTTTCTATATTATGTTTCATGTATCTATATACTGTCTGGTTTATCTTTTTGCAGAAGACTGTTTTCAGGCGAAGACTTCAAATTTGGAAATCCACTGAGTCAGTTCCAGACAAAACTGAGAGGTAGGTGTTTATGAATCTTTAAAGTCTTCATTTAAAAGACTTGACCAAAGTATGAACACTGTAAATTTCATACACTTGTATCTCTAGACTCCCATGTCCCCGTTGTTCAAAGCAGTTTACCCATAGGTTACTAGAATATTTGTTTTGTAAATATGTTTAGACAGTTAACAAATGGTTTGGAATTAGTTATTGTTAAGTTTCAACACATCTGTTTAGTTGCTCTGACATTAATTTAAAATTTCATTTTACAAAATTCATTTAACCATTAGCTAACTGAATAGCTCATCACATATCTACAGGCTATGTCATCACTTGAGAAGTGATAGTTGATATATTCTTGTGATTGAGTATTTTACTAATGTAGAAAAATGTAAAATGTTTTGTATTTTTATAGCCCCTGATTTTCTTATAGAATTTGTATTACAAATTAAAAAATTTCAGCGTTTGGTCGAACTTTCTGATCTGATTTTCTAACAACTTCTAACAAATATCATTTGCAATGCTATGTTTCTACAGCGTTGATATCTTCATATCAGCAACAGATCCATGTTTTGGCAATTTTATTTTACACTAAATAACCATAAAAATATATCTCCAATGATTGTTTATTAACTGTGATGATGTTTGGTGTTTATTTCAGATGGCTATCTCTCTCCAGACATCGCCAAGTACTCGAGTTTGTGCAAGCAGTACAAGTATCGGGAATACAAGTTTCGCCAGCAGCGCTACTATTCAGATCTCCTCAAGGATGTTATACTTGCTAAACAGGTGAATACATATCTTAGAGGACATTTAATAGGTGAACCAGAGAATGAAATAGTAGGGAAATGTAAAAAGAAAAATCATTTTTTAGATTTAACAGATGAAATGACATTGTGGGGTAAAGCAAAAAATAAATTTCTAGTTATTTTTCTAGAGACATGTTTTATGTACTGATGAAAACCAATATAAATTGCAAGTCATTTTACAGGATATAGAAGTTTTATGTCTCACATGCTGTTTACTAAAACAAATGCATTTATTTAATTAATTTTTAATATGCACAACTTTGTTGAATTTCATAGACAGCCATTTTTGTTTATAATGTACCCATAGTAACATGATACTTGTATCACTTAAGGAGCGGGATCTAGCTCAAACGGTGGCGTGTCTGCCTGTGAACTGGTAGGTCGTCGAACTGATCCTTCTCAGTGGACCCATTTGCAGTTTGGACTATTTTCCGTTCCAATTAGTGATCAACAACTGGTTCATCAAAGGCTATGGTATGTGCTGTCCTGTCTGTGGGATGGTGCATATAAAAGACCCCTTGCTGCTTAGTGAAAAAAAGTAGCCTATGTGGCGGCAGCGGGTTTCTTCTAAAATACATATGTCAGAAAGACCGTATGATTGATGTCCAATAGCCGATGATAAGATAAATAAATCAGTGTGCTCTAGAGGTGTCGTTAAATAAACAAACTTTACTTTTTGTAGCACTTATCTTTTTGTTCTCATTATAGAAAGTAAAAATGAATCCAGCAGGGAATTTATTTACACGAAAATAATAGCTATCCTTAATTTACATCCAAATTCACATTATGTGAATGCATACATATCTTAACATAACTCTAAAACATTTGTAAATGATAACATTATTTTCGATTGCAAGTAGTGAACGTGATTTGATGTACAGATCTTGACGTACACAGTTAATGATCCTTAGTGAATTATAGATAATTCCAAGAGCTTATTTGATATTCATTTTGCCTTATCGATAGCAAGTAATGTGAGGTCGAATCATGTTTAATTTTAAATAGGCGATGGTGTTTGTAGTCACATTGTCTGTTAACACAATCCAGCAAACCCTGTCTGTTCACCATTTGACAATTTAATTTCAACATGTTTTCTTTTTCTTTTAAATTCTTTGCTTCTTGTAGGTAACATTTTGTTGTTGTTGTTTTCAGCAAGTACTGGAAGAAGTGAATCACCTGGCACCCGATGAACCGATTAAAATTGAACATGTTCCCACACCAACTAGAGACAAATCAATGGACCACAAAGTAAAGAAAAAATACATCAGGTAAGAGAAGTATGGTGATATTTAAGAAAAAATACAGTACGTAAGAGAAGTAATGTGATATTTAAGTCGGATAAGAGAAGTAATGTGATATTTAAGTCGGGTAAGAGAAGTAATGTAATATTTAAGTCGAGTAAGAGAAGTAATGTGATATTTAAGTCGAGTAAGAGAAGTAATGTGATATTTAAGTCGGGTAAGAGAAGTAATGTGATATTTAAGTCGGATAAGAGAAGTAATGTGATATTTAAGTCGGGATGAAGTAATGTGATATTTAAGTCGGGTAAGAGAAGTAATGTGATATTTAAGTCGGGTAAGGGAAGTAATGTGATATTTAAGTTGGGTAAGGGAAGTAATGTGATATTTAAGTCGGGTAAGGGAAGTAATGTGATATTTAAGTCGGGTAAGGGAAGTAATGTGATATTTAAGTCAGGTAAGGTATTGTGGTATATGCTTTCCTGTCTGTGGGACGGTGCATATAAAAAATCCCTTGCTGCTTATCGGAAGGAGTAGCCTAAGTGGCGACATTGGGTTTCCTCTAAAGACATATGTCAGAATAACCATATATGTATGACCTTCAATAGTCGATGATAAGATAAAAATCGATGTGCCTAGAGGCGTTAAATAAAACAAATTTTATTTTTTTATTAGGTGTCTGACATAAGGCCCCATGCTTATAAAACTTTTAGATTCTAGACTCTAATAAAGTCTGTTCTCCTCTCTCAAACTTCAAGTGTGAACTCTACTGAGTCTGGGATTGTATTCCTGCATATAAAACTACTTTGAGTCTAGACTTAATAGAGTCTCATTTATAGTTGACACAAGCGGCCCAATACGTACTTCATGTTAATTTGTTCGTCTACGAAAACTACAAAATTCGTTTTTTGGGACGTTTAAAATATGTGAAAAGGGTCAGAATGTGTGGGAGAGGGCAATAAGCTTGTCTGTACTAAAAATGAAAATATAATTTTGTACGAGTGCAAATTACATAATTAAAACTAGAAAAAGTACAACGTTACATCATCCATAACATTATAATAGGACAGGGCTAGAACGTAGAGGACTAATCGTGGTTCGCCTGTCACACTGAGGAAGGCATCGCGTGTTCGTACAATATTGTCCTATCCTGATTGTTTGAGAAATGCACTACAGAGACATGTTAAAGTGAGATGGCAATTAAATGTTTGCCATTTTTTTGATGTATATGGTATATTTTATTTCAAGACTTAAAGTTAAAGTCTGGGTGTGTAAGAATCTCAAACTTTAAAGACTTGAGACTTTATTAGAGTCAGAGTCCAGACTCTAAAAGTTTTATAAGCTCCGTTTTTTTTCACTTTGTGTCTAAGACTTTATTAGAGTCTGAGTCTAGACTTTAAAAGTTTTATAAGCACGGTGCATGGTCTTTAACGACTGATATTCTTTAGAGGAAACTCGATACCACCACATAGTCCCTTCTACCCAATTAGCAGCAAGGGATCTTTCATATTGTTTATCCCACAGACAGGATAGCACATACCATGTTATGGTTGCTGGTTGTGGACCACTGGTTTGTGCAGGGTGGCATACATCTACCCATTGAGCTGCTAACTTTAGGTTGGAGCTGTTATTGAGATTAAAAATTCCATGCCATGACTGAGATTTGATCCCGATACCTACTAGACATGAGTCCGACAGCTTAACACTGAAATTTTTAACTTCTTCACAACTAATAATATAATGAAATTCCTATTTGTCTTCATTCTAGGAGATTGAACAGTTAACTAATTCTTGACTTGGATCATAATTATCATTTATCAATCGATGGATTACAGAAAGCAAATTAATATTATTTTATGATACCTACATCTACAGAGTATGAATAGCACCAAGTTATAGTTGATAAAATGTAAATTTTTAATGTAGAAGGAATGCTGAACATGTTTTGAGTTTTTTGTCTAATATTATAAATATCACAGTCAGGCTGGATAATAGTTTAGTGATGTAAACATGTTTTACTGTATGTGAAAAAGTATTTTAAAAAACTGAGTGAATGTTAGAACTTAAAAATATATCAGTCTGTCAGGGGACCAGGCTTTTATAAAACAGTCACTGGAACTCACCTGTTTCTTTTCTGAGGGTCCCAATTTAAAATCTAACTGTCCACAATTTAGTCAAGAGTTGCAGAATATAGGTTTTGCATTAAACACATTTTTTTTATTCTGTCTTAATTTTTATCTGTTTTATATTGAATAAATGAATTCTTTTTTATGGCACTAAAATGTCACAGTATACCCTCCACTCCACTCCCTATTGTTTAAATTGATAACTGAGTCGATTATATAACCAAAACAGTTTTGATATTTTATAGGAGTCCCATGGGACGCAGTGTCTCTGATTTTGGGGGTCTAGATGACCTTTTATTGCATCCTTTACGCAGGTTTTGTGAATCCGGTAAATCCCTGGTCTGTTATGATTATTCATTATACAGTACAGTATGTGACATTATTTCCTTTTGAACATGTAATGTGACAGTGTTGTCTTGACAATCAGGTTACTGAAGGATGTTCGTGAGGAGTGTGGTGTGGAGGAGACTTCATCGGAGGAGGAGGAAGAGTCAGTCAGTAAGTTATGGTTCTTGGAATGTTTGTCTTATGTAAAACATTTGTGGATTGTACCTATTATTAATTTTATTGGGTGAAGCATCTGATATTTTATAACTTGTAATTTTCAGTTATATTGCAATCATGGGAAAATATCTAACTGGTGTCTGTGCTAGTGGGAGATAACTCTAAATTGGAAAATACGGTTGGATATCTCAAGTCTTAATTAATTCAACAACACAATTTTCTTGTTTAACAATGTTAATTTTCTAAAGTAAATAGCTACAGGTGAATTTAAATTTGTTTTACCATATTTTTTTTTTATACAAATTTTTTAATTTTCTTTAAGCGACTGTTACATAGCTAGCCTGTTTTCAAATTTTATTAATACAACAGATGAAATGGTAAAAACAGCAGTCAGTAATTTATGCAGATTTTTACTTAAAACAGTTTACTACCTTAAATCATAAACTTAATGTGAGCCAGAAATTAATGTGAGAAATGATACTACAACAGAGATATTTTCATGGATTTAAATTCTACCCACCACACCAAACTGGTTTTAAAAATAAAAGAGGGATTACGAAAAATAAACATTTTAGTATATTTTTGTGATGGCACATTAATTACATAAAATACAGTACATTTAGGGTAACAGGGGACAATATTTCGAAATCTGAGGTAACCAGAAGTTGGTTCACATGGTTTTTACCTCAAAGTTATGTTGACATTGTGTTTTAAATACCTAATTTTTAGCTAAAATAAATTTGAAACAAAATACAAAAGAAAACAATGAACACTTCCAGATTTTTTTATTTTTTTTTTGCACTGTCCAAGCTATTTTCACTTTCTCTACAGTGATGTTTCAAATGTTTATTTTTAAAGCTCATTCTGCGATGTGGGTATTTTAAAACTTTTGTAAGACCTATTTACGTTAAAACCGTTTTCAGCATTTGTAAAATTATAGGAAATC
>JAULBS010007737.1:0-11277 GCA_032355785.1 Symmetromphalus regularis | reverse complement strand
ATGCACAGACTTAGATTATAGTTACATGATGTAAGGTGTTGAATAATTTAACATCCTTTAGTAATAAAACACGCAAATACTGTTTAAAAAGAAATATCTTCTGCACTCTCACATCTTTGATTTTAAGGAGACTGCCACCTCAGCAATTTTGAATTTAATAATAACAACAACAACAATAATAATAATAACAGTGGCGGATCTTGACGGGGGCCCCAGTGGTCCGCCCACCCCTACATTTAGCGATTTAAAAAAATTATTATAATTTTTGAAATTGGTTCTCATTTTGATTTTTTTACCGCTAAATAATCCGAGAATGGATTTTCTGGATCCGCCACTGAATAATAATAATAGTAACAACAGCAATATAGGACTACCCAGCAAAACAGCATAACATGACAAATGGCGTTTTAAAACATAATAATATATTATTAGATCATTTCATAACTACTTTAACTGTCGTTTTAAAATGTTTGGGCATATTTTAATAGAAGAAACATATTAATGTAAGAGCGTGGTTGTATTTATGTCATATTAGTAATATGTTAATTTCTGTATATTTTATGTATACATAATATTATGTTTATGCAACAACTCTATTTTGTGATTTCATGTTTAGAATGAGATGTGGTGGCATTTTATCTTATATAGGTGATACAACTTGGACAAGTTATGGACGTTTTGACCTTCACCTAAGACTATTCCTTAATCACCACAAATATTACATCAATAATAATTATAATGTTTGTATGCTATATATTAGGGATAAAGCAATTTTGTTGTTTTGGAATAAGCTTCTTTGTTTATGTATTCTTAGTATAATGTATTAATAAACGGCCTATACATTTACGTTCTGCCTTTCTTCTGTTTTCATTGCTTATGGTCTTACAAGCTTGCTCTCAATAGGATCCAGTACAACGATACAGAACCACCAGGCAGAACAGCATAACATGATAAATAACGTTTTATAGTGTATCATTTCATGCCTACTTTAACTGTCGTGTTAAAAGGTTATGACATATTTTAATAGAAGTATATTGATGTAAAGGCGTGGTTGCATTTATGTCTTATATTACTAAACACTTCACATTATGACTTAAAGTTCATATGTATGTGTGTGTGCACGCGCGTGCGTGCGTGCGATCAGATACATTTGTTCTATGAAGTTTATAATGTGAATGCAACTGTCTGTGATCATTTGAACTTCCTATTTTTATATTACACTTATCATGCGTGCGTGTGTTTTCTGTTTATATATTTCTGTTTTGTATTTATGTTTATTGTGCTGATGAGTTGTAAAACTTAAAGCAATAAAGAACTTGAAATTGAACTTCCTGATAGGATGCAATCCCTTCTACTTTCAATGTTAATAGTTTCAAATTTGTATGTTAAAGGTACATCATCAAAGATCCATAACATTACATGCCAGTTTTTACATATTGTTTTGGTTTCTATATTATCTTTATTATTAGTAGTAGTAGTTGTTATCATCATTACTATTATCATCATCATTATTATATTATTATTATTATTTTATCGAATACTTTTATATTTATAGTCTCCCATAACTTCATATGGAGTGGCACTCGTTTAGAGTGTTCCACCCTAGATTCCCCTCTGTAAACGGTTACTGGCATACTTAGTATTTTGAAACGTTTCCACATCCAGTTAGGTTCTGGCATGATCTACCCATTTGTTTTATTTTTGTGTGTTTTAAGTTGAAAGATACCGTAAGTGCACTTTACAAAGGAACAATAAAACTGTCCTGACATGAATTTACAAGTAACATGGGGTATTGTGTTAAATACCTGCTGTAGATCAAGCTTGAATGATTGCATATTAAAAGGTATGTAAGATTGCAAGCCCATGGTGGTAAAGAACTATATCTGATTTCGGGTTGTTATACACCTTAAACTATAACAACAATAATTGTCTCTATACATAACGCGACAAGAAGTGGCACATCGAAACACCAGTGTATGCAATTGAAAATGATGTGCTAAAAGTATAAACAACTGCTTTTAAAACCTTTTGTAACGTATACAGAATATACAAAAGTATTTCTTTTCATAACTTGTTTTATATTATATATGATAACACAGGGGATGGAAGGTCTTGGCTATCTCAAGCCCTCTTTTTCAGCTCCAAATCCCCCACCACACCACACCCCAACCCCCACCCCAGTCCTCAAACATTATAATTAGACTTTAATATCCTTTTGATCGCTCTTTTAGTATTTCATTTTTTAACTATTTGCGGACCCCCTTTTGAACATTCTTGGAACCGCCCCTGAGAGAAATATTATTTTGCATGTACATATTTTTAGAAACCTGATGTTTTATATGATTAGTTTAAAAACCATAGGTTTTCAATACTAATCATTCTAATAAGCATTACGGTACTTATAGTCATCGAAGTAGCACACAATTAAACTAATACGAAATACCAAGGACACTAAAACCTGTAAGGGCGGATCCTAGAGCTAAACATGTTAACTTAAAACAAAAATTTCTAGTTCAAGTATTTCTATCTTCGATCTTTGTCATTCTATTTATACTGGCGTACGTTCGGATTACCTTTTTGTCCAGTGATTGGTTGGATGGTTCTCAAAAAGGTAAATTCCCATTTTTTTCCAGCTTAGCATTCAAGATAGACTAGCCTTCACAGGTGCTTCGAAACATTCTCACTGGGTGCAATATGAAAGTTTCCACAAGTCAATTTATGTTGATGTATGATTGTGTGCAATTTGTTTAGCCATTCCACATAAATTCAAATGTTATTTCCAATCAGTTATTATTGTTTAGGTTTGATAAAACAAATATTGCATCTTTGTACATGGTATACATTTATTTATTTCAAAACCAGATGCCGTAGAATACCCATTATTATAGCGGGTGTTTTCAGTTGTACGATTTAAATCACACGAGTTGTAATAAAATAT
Source organism: Symmetromphalus regularis (assembly GCA_032355785.1). Classification (NCBI taxonomy): domain Eukaryota; kingdom Metazoa; phylum Mollusca; class Gastropoda; order Neomphalida; family Neomphalidae; genus Symmetromphalus; species Symmetromphalus regularis. The sequence continues at coordinate 8,339 of JAULBS010007737.1, read as the reverse complement.
TTCAAATTCTTTATTTCCTTTAAATATGAATGATATAAAATAGAAAAAAACAAGTACATAATTAATTATAATTATTTCCTACACCACCACCACTTTTTGCTTCAAAAATTGAAATAAAATGCCAGAATGTCTCTTTATGATATCAAATTAACACTTAGCAATGTGGTTTTAGCGCAAATATACCGAGGTACACAGGGGATCTGTTATAGTTTGAAGGTTTTAGCCGGAAAAGGAATTTAAAACCTTGGATTTTTAAAACAAATTAGGGGACATGCCTCCACTCCATCCCCTCATCCGTCCCCTCTCCCACTTTCAGGAAGCGATTGTCGCCCATGGTTCTATCCCTATTTCTGATCGATGAATGGTTCTATCCCTATTTCTGATCGATGAATGGTTCTATCCCTATTTCTGATCGATGAACATATATTCTTAGTTTCGTGAGTACTTGTCTAGAATTAACATTGTTGTTAATTCGATTTAGATATTCAGCTATTTCATATTTATTTTAAATGTATTTAAATATTTGAAGATTTAATATATTCGATATTCTAAGGGATCGTGTTTTGTAATATATTTATTACACCAAGTTATAGTTCACTTACAGAGAAATTATTTTCTTTTGCAACGTATAACATCGAAGAAAAACAAAAATGCGCTAGGATTCATCGTGCTTATGCTGGTGCACTTCTTTCTGAAAATAAGTACATACATAAAGTTCTTAATGCATATCACCTTATGAGAAAACAAAAGGACAAAAAAAGGACACAAAGTCACATTCGTCAAATGATTAAAACAGATTTAATAAATTAATACGGATTTTTGCGAACTGCACGGACTGAAGCTAGTATCTCACTGGGCTGCGAGAGCTCGCGATTAGTTTGAGACACAGAATTGCGAGAAAATACACGAATTTGTACTTAACGATTAAGTATAAGAGCAAGAATGCCATATTCAAACGTTAAAATTCGACTATTTTAAATGCTATTTTTCCCCAATAATATCAAACTATTTTTCATTTATATTTAAAATTGCATGCACAAACTGTTGTCGTTGACACAAGTAAAACCTATCAATGAGTAATTTAACTTGCGTATATGTAATAAATAGGGGTACAACAATACGACAAAAATCGTGTTGCGATATATTGCTATACAGCAAACCCATAATTTGAATAATTATCAAGATGTTATAAAAGTCATATTTTGATACTATCATGCTAATTACTAAACATATCTCAGGCAGGCAGACCTGTACCAATTTCTGATTAAAAAAAGAGAATACAATTATAGACACAGTAGATTTATGTTTTAATCAAGTTTAACTTTTATTTACGAATATGGTATGTCACTGTTGTCACGCCACTGATCAGTATAGTTGTGATAATCAATCTACGTACAATCTACTTCATATTTTTCTTCAAGAATATGATGTCAACCACTTCAGGATTCGATGCAGCTCTCTTAGCGGTGACATCTCCAGCCAGACTAAAACACACTCGGCGGGCACTGACGTTGCTGGGATACACATACACGTATCTTTGCTAGGTCTGTCAGCCTCTTGTAAAACGCCGCATGGTGTCTTCCACCAGGCCAATGGGTTGCCTGACATCCCCATAAGTGGTTCCGATGATGATTAATAAATTATGCATAAAGTTAAGAGTTTTATACTTGCCGTTAATTTTGACAGGTCACTTCCGGAATTTCAAAGAAAAACAAAAACAAAACAAGAACAAAAACAAAACAAGAACAAAAACAAAAACAACAATACAACTATAAATTTGATGTAGTTAAATCATTTTATTTATAACGTACTGTCATAGTCATAGGTTTTATAAGATGGATATTCATTAGATAGATATATCGCGATACATGAAACCATATTGCAGGGAAGTATTGCAATATACCAATATATCGTTACACCCCTACAATACAAAGTAAAGTTTGTTTTATGCCTCTAGAGCACATTGATTTTTTTATCTTATCACCGGCTATTGGACGTCATACATATGGTCATTCTCACATATGTCTTTACAGGAAACCCGCTGCCCCCACGTAGGCTACTCCTTCCGATAAGCAGCAAGGGATCTTTTATATGCACCATCCCACAGACAGGACAACACATACCACAACCTTTGATAAACCAGTTGTGGACCACTGGTTGAAACGGAAAATAGCCCAAACTGCTGATGAGTCCATTGAGAAGGATCGATCCGAAGACCGACCGATTCACAGGCAGACATGCTACCGTTTGAGCTATATCCCGCTCTCCTCTGGGTGGCAGAGTAATGTTTTGACACGTATTACAAAACGGTGTCTAGTACTCTAATTATTGCGCCCATTTTGCAATGCGGCCAGGCACTATAAATAGAAACAATACGGTAGTAGGCCCCATAGGTGCAGTGGTTGAGCTATCGAACTTGTGGCTGGTAGATACAGGGATCAAATCTCAATCAAAGCATGGAATTTTTAGTCTCAGTATCGGCCCCAATCCATAGTGAGTGCACCACAAAGCTCAGTGGGTAGGTGTATATCACTTACACCTACCAGTGGTCCACAACTGGTTCACCAAAGGCCGTGGTATGTGCTATCCTGTCTGTGGGATAGTGCATACAAAAGATCCATTGCTGCTTATAGATAAGTCTGGCCACATCAGTGTGGTGGCAGTGGCTTTCATATTATCTCCTACTAAGACTAACCTCTATCCTAGACAGACAATAAGCTGAATTGTGTGCCCAGGACAGCGTGCTTGAACAATTGAATATAAGCACAAAAATAAGTAGGTTTCCTCCGATGACTACATTTTCTTGGGTAAATTATGAAACATTTGACATTCCAACAGCTGTTGATTAATAAATCAATGTTCTTTTAATATATAATATATAATTATATATAATTTTATATTTCTTTTTCAGATTATGAAGTACATCTGTTAAGTGAACAGACATAACCTTATTAATCATTCATAATTCTGAATTTGAACAAGTTGAAATTGACGCTTTACTGACGGGATCTGTCGTGCAGGCTGGTTTCATCCTTGAAATGAATTGATTTAAAGCGGTTGTCACAGAAAATATGCTGTCGGTGTGGAGTTCGTGTCGCAGAAACTGGCAGTGTTGTCAGTGCGGTGTCAAGTTCAGACTTCTTATCGCTGTATTAATTTATACATTCCTTGTACTAGGTAAGCTCTTTATGTCACAGCTTGTAATGATCAACATGTATGTACATAATTACTTATAGTCGACTTTTACAAAAGTAAAGTGTTTTATTTAACGACACCTCTAGAGCACATTGATTTTTATCTTATCATCGGCTATTGGACTTCAATCATATGGTCATTATAACATGTATTTAGAGGATACCCACTGCTGCCACATAGGCTACTCTTTCAGATAAGTAGCAAGGGGTCTTTTATATGTACCATAGTTAGGACAGCACATTCCATGGCCTTTGATGAACCAGTTGTGGACAACTGGTAGTAATGGACTTTTACAGGGTTCAGTTTGCTGTTTTGTGGTCCTAATAATCATTAATCATTTTTGTTTGTTTAATAACACAATGTGAGCCTCTGCGATCCAGTGGTAGGAGATTGGACTCATGCTGAAGACAGTGGTTCAAAACCCGTTGGAGGCTGTCTCACATTTGACTGTCAAAATTACCAAATGTTTTACATCCAATAGCTGATGATTAAGAAATCAGTGTGTTCTAGTGGTATCGATAAACAAACAAAAAAGTTTAATGACATCACTACAGCACATTGATTTATTAATCATCCGGTATTGGATGTAAAACATTTGAAAATTTGTGATACGTTGAGTGAGCCGTCGGATCGATCCTTCTCAGTGGACCCATTTGCAGTTTGTGCTGTTTGCCATTCCAGTCAGTGGTCCACAACTGGTTCATCAAAGGCTGTGGTATGTGCTGTCCTGTCTGTGGGACAGTGCATTTAAAAGACCCCTTGCACCTTATCGGAAAGAGTAGCCTATGTGGCAGTAAGGGGTTCCTCTAAATAAATATGTCAGAATGACCATATGATTGACGTCCAATAACTGATGATAAAATATATCAATGTGTTCTAGAGGCGTCGTTAAATAAAACCAGCTGAATAAAACAAACTTTACGTTGAGTGAATGGGTTTTGAACCACAGTCTACTACTGGACCACTAAGGTTCAACCATTAATCAGTGATAGTGTCAGGGATAGTTCGTAAAAACATTCACGCTCTCCAACACTTAAATTTATTTTTTCTCAGTATAAAACAGTTTTTTAATAGTACCTCCTTTTACTAAATTTATAATTATACGTGTATATCCAACATGTACCATATATCATTATGTTTTATACTCTCCCCAAAAGGTCTGTTAATGCCAAAATTAACATGGTTTTCAGGACTGGAAATACTACATGGACAATAATTTGTTTTTATGTTATAATACCACAATACTTAAATGCATTTTACGGTTGCTCCTCTTTAATGTTTGTGAAACGACAAAAAATTTGGTGTTTTTGTTTTGTTTTTTAACATTGCCCCTTTTCCTTTTGTCTCTTGTGGACATCTGTGCCACACACACATCATTCTCCAGCAACTTTTGATAACAATTCATTTGACTGGTTCACCCATTTGTTTGTTGTTACTGATTGTATGACAACAAACTCATAAAAACACAGGTTTTTAAAGTAAAAAAATAAATGTAACAGTTTTATATAAAATTCAGGCAACTCAAAAATTATATATGGACGGGTGATTCAGTGTTGACATGACTGACCCGAAGGACAAGTAAAAAAAAAATCACAACCTCAGGCCCTGGTAGTAGTTTAAAGTTATGTTTTTATAGAGCTCACGAGATTATATAGGGTTTAAGCTGTCTTTTAAGTAGCGGGATTTAGCGCAAACAGTAGCATGTCTGCCTGTGAACCGGTTGGTCGTCGGATCGATCCTTTTCAGTAGACTCAATTGCAGTTTGGGCTATTTTCCGTTCCAACCAGTGATTCACAACTGGTTCATCAACGGTCTTGGTATGTCCTGTCTGGAATGGTGCATATAAAAGACCCCTTGCTGCTTATCGGAAAAGAGTAGCCTATGTGGGGGCAGTGGGTTTCCACTAGATACATATGTGAGAATGTCCATATGATTGACATGCAATAGCCGATGAGAAGATAAAAATCAATGTGCTCTAGAGGTGGCGTTAAATAAAACAAACTTTACAGAATGGGCTATTTTTTTACATCCAATAGCGGATAATAAGATAAAAATCAATGTGCTCTAAAGGTGTCATTAAATAAAACAAACTTTACTTTAAGGTGTCATTTGCCAATTCACCAAATATGAATTAAAATGGAATTTGTGAAATGCACTGGATTATGAAATCACCAAACAGCTAATTTGAAAATCATGGGTCACTTTCGATCTGCCACTGTTCTGACGCACTGCTTCTTTGTTACTTGTGTAGTTCCTGTCTTTAATTGGTTAGTGAACAATCTACACAGTTCATTCAGAAAACATTTCTTTATTATCAGTCAAATTAACTCAGCCTTTTCCGTTACTTACGATTCACTCGGTACGCTTCGAGTAATTTCATCTCTAGCAATAACATCGCACCCTGTTCCAGTCTTTTGTTTAATATATCCAAAAATGTTATAATTTGATTAAGTAGAACAGAATTTGGCTACAGAATTTCTGACCAAATTCGCCAAATTGCTAAGGATTTGTACGGTATACGTGTAGCTTAAACCCTTGATTATACATCTATTTAATTAAAGTTTAATTGAGAATTCCAAATTATAACTTACAATGTAAAATTGATGCTGTTCTGTTATTTTCAGATACTCTTGGAAATATTTGTATATCAGACGTCAGTCTGTTGGACATGAAACAGGCTATACACCGGTCAGCCATTCCACGGGGAGGAACGAAGGCAGGGGACTACAAAAAGATTCCGTACGCTCAAGACAACATCGACAAGTGTATATTGAGCTGTTGTGAGAAAGATACTTGTGACACAGTGTTTTTTCACAAGAACGTCTGCTATCAGATTCACTGTAATCGGTCATTCTCTGGAGCGTGCGATGCCATGGCAACCAATGAGACCAAATTCAACCAAACTCTGTATGTCACGGTGAAAGATGTTGGTAAGTCGAATTTTTTTTTTTCTCAGATAAATTTTAGAAAAAAGGAAAATACTTTTAATGACAACCCAGAATATTGGTTAATCAGCTGAGCATTATTAAGTATGTACATGTATGTATTTATTTATTTAATGACCCCCCCAGCACAAAAGTAAACATCGGCTTATGGAGGTCACACTATGGTTAATTCAAATATTTATACATTTTTTCAAACATATATACAAACAAATCAATTATATCAAAACGTATACACAATAAATGAAAAAAACTAATTTTCTGTAAAAATCGGTCTCCTTTAAAAACTTCACTTGAGGGGGGAATATGTAGTAGTGTTAGAATAAAAGCTTCTACTGGCGGTAGCTATTTGGAATTTCCCTATTAGCTCAGTTGGTAGAGCGCTGGACTCAAACTGAAAGTCATAGTTCGAATCCCCTCAGTGGAGGTTGAGATTTTTCTGTTACAAGTACAACCCCTGAAATTCATTTTCTAGAGCACGATTTTTTAACTAATAAAAAATAATTTTTTTTATATAATTATCTGTATTTTTTTCTTATTATTAAAAATAAAGTATACGTTATGCTAAAATGCCGTGGTCACTATTTCTCCACAGCATTTATTTTGCCACGGACATTTTCTTAATTGCTGTATTGTAAATATCAAACTCATGGTCTTTAGAGAAAATCTACTCTTTTCAATTTGAAAAAGGAAGAGATTGTTTAACGACATTCCATCACATTGTTTATTCAGTGGGTATTGAGTGTCAGACACATAGTGGTTTGTGATTCATTCTCTTCAGATGAAACCCGCTTCAAAATAAAGTTACTGCCACATAGGCTATTCTTTTGCATTAGCAGGAAGGTCTTTTTATGTGCTCTTTCCCACAGACAGGACAGCACATGCATTGACCCATTGTTCTTGCTGCTCCATTTAAGGAGGGTGCACGGCCCCTCTTTAGCATTTTACTGCACCCTCCCCTTCACGTTCTGCCATCCCTTTCACTTTCTGCTGTCCCCCTTTTTTTTCTGCTGCTCCTGGTTTCCCCTCTCAGTATAAACTCAACATTACACCTGACAAAACAATACCAATGTCCCTGAGACAGCGGCTTTCATGTCTGCCACTAACATTAACCTCTGTCCTGGACAGACAGCACAGGAAGCTGTGCTGTGTGCCCAAGACAGTATGCTTGAACCTTAATTCGATATAACTACACAAATAAATACAACCAACCACCAACTGTGAGGAGAATAAAGATAACAAAATGGTTACTGATAGAAAAAAATTCCCAATCAATACTTCATATAAAAATAACACACTTGCATAGCAGGGTTACAGAAATGGATAATTTTTCACTAAGAACCAACAAAATTTTACTCACCCACCAGAATTTATACTAGACCGCCTTGTGGTCATTAATTTTTATTAATATCATTGCAATTAACTATACACCATAAAGAAATTTAAACTTAAAGCATTCAAATGGTTTTGTGCTACAGAATACAGTACATGCAGTATGGTTTACAAAGCAGGAAATTCAATATGCTATTGTCTGTAGTGTGTTCCAGAGGATGGGCACTCATAAGCAATTTGACTGGTTACTGTCATCTTCTATCATATAACATTTATCTAACATTAAACCCAGTTTAGAGAGCAGGTGTAGATGCGAGATTTCTGAAAGGGGCATTTAAATCTGAAAAGGTTATGGTGGATTTTCAAAAAGGGGGGCATCCAGGCTCCCTTGTTCCACTAAGTACTGGAGAGAGACCACAAGCACTTGCATTCGTAAATGTGCCACGTGTATGTAATGTAGTTTTGCGAGAGTCAGTAGTATATATATCACATTTTTAACTCATTGTACATGCCATTATGTGTCTCTCATTATTATAAACTGCACATGAGTATACTCCATGACTCCTAGAGCGGGATGTAGCTCAAACGGTAGCGTGTCTGCCTGTGAACCGGTCGGTTGTCAGATCGATCCTTTTCAGTGGACCCATTTGCAGTTGGGGCTATTTTCCGTTCCAACCAGTGGTCCACAACTGGTTTATCAAAGGCTGTGGTATGTGCGGTCCTGTCTGTGAGATGGTGCATATAAAAGATCCCTTGCTGCTTATCGGAAGGAGTAGCCTATGGGGCGACAGCGGGTTTCCCCTAAAGACATATGTCAGAATGACCATATGTATGACGTCCAATAGCCGATGATAAGATAAAAATCAATGT
>JAULBS010007736.1:0-25757 GCA_032355785.1 Symmetromphalus regularis | reverse complement strand
GGGTTAGGTTTGGTTAGGGTCAGTTTTAGGGTTAGGTTTGGTTAGGGTCAGTTTTAGGGTTAGGTTTGGTTAGGGTCCGTTTTAGGGTTAGGTTAGGGTCCGTTTTAGGGTTAGGTTAGGGTCCGTTTTAGGGTTAGGTTTGGTTAGGGTAAGTTTTACGGTTAGGGTAAGTTTTTCGGTTTGGCTAGGGTCAGTTTTAGGGTTAGGGTCGGTTTTAGGGTTAGATTTGGTTAGGGTGAGTTATGTTTTAATTTTTTTTTTAATATAATTTTTTCTTTCTTTCTTTCGCTCACTTCCTTTCTTTTCCCCACAAAAAAAACCATGCCCCACTTTTTTTAAGAATCCCAACCAAAAAAAATCCCTCTTTTAGACACTTGGAGAGTGGCAGACAGATTCTATAATCACTCCAAAAAAATATGCACCACTTTTTTTAAGAATCCCCACCAAAAAAATCCCTCTTTTAGACACTTGGAGAGTGGCAGACAGATATTCGCTTCCGTAGTGGAACTAGTCCTGGGACATATTGGTTACTGATTACTGATTTTCAGTATCAATAACAGATAATCAATAAGCAGTATCTCAGTAGGTCCCAGGTGGCTGGACTATACTATACTAATATGTAACTATAACGGCACTAGCAACCTGGAAACTGAGTGTAGTCCAATTCTCTGACTTCACATCCGTTTACCTTAATTAAATGTTATTTTCTTTAAATTCTTACTGTAGACAATAAGTCTATAGTACGTGAATGCAATTTACTGATTGTTAACTGTATCATGGTATGTGGCGAAAAAAAGTTACTAACGATTTATGGTTACATATGATATAAATGTTCCAATACTAATGTATAAAGCGATAAATTAATAGGTGCAAACAAAAAACTTGATCTATTATTTTAGTCCTATGTTTATACCGAAACGACTGTCCACAAGCAAGCGTTGTCTTGAGGGTAAGTTCATTTGCGGGACATAAAAAACATTCCCATATGGGCGCAGCCATTTTTATAAACATTCCACCCTTCCCTTGGTGGTTTCCTTTTCCGTTGTTAATAGCAACGTGTATAAATGGCTGCTTCCACGGTATTTTGAAATAAATTTTATTTTTTTATTATTTATACTGTGCGAGAGAAATTTTGATTGTAAAAATTGTTTGACGATATATTTATAACGTATATAACATATAGTTATTTTGTAAATAATCACATATTTAGAATTTCATTATGAAATTAATTGTTCAAAATTTGTTTTTAATGAATAGAAAGTCGTGGTAGTGGTTTACTCTTAACCACCTTTTGCATTCTGCATTAGTTAACAAACAAAGCAGCACTAAATGAATTGTACAACACTATTCAAATCAAAATGACAAAACTTAGTGTATAAACGACTACAAAGTCATAGAAGTTATTATCAATTTTTCTTTTTGAGTAAAAAACCCACCAAAAAAACCCAAAACAACAACAACAAACCAACAATTTTTGTAATAAACTTAATATATTGTTTATTTTTGTTTGTTATTGTTGTTTAACATTAAGTGTCTTGCTCCCCAACTCTACCTGCTTTGAGGCGAGTCTTAAAATAGTTTGTAAAAACACTGATTAAAAGGCAGTTCTCTAACAATGTTAGTTTACATTCATACAAACTTGAACAAAATAGTTTTGCTATGGCTGCATTAACAAAATGTCTTTTAATTTTAATAATTATAATACAAATTTAATTATATTGAATAAATTAGAATATACTAAAAGAAATTGCAAGCTGGTTGCATCCCATCCCTTTTGACAAATTTATAAGCTTATCCTTTATGATATATTTGATTAAAAGAGTGCAGTTGACATTCAGTGATTAGTGCACTAATATTTTTGTGCCTCTCTTCAAATTACTGTATCCACATCTGTATTGCATGTTAATCAATTATTAGTCCAATTAATGTAAACTCACACTAATCAATCTCATAATCAATACTAGTAAGTAACATGAAATAAAATATAATCTGGTCTGAAAATATCTTGTTAAACCTCTTAATGATGTTTTAGTTATATATAAAACAAACTTCTTTAGAACAATAAAATAAAAGTTAATCAATACCTAATAAAATTATGTGTACCTCAAGCAGTTTAAAATTATAGTTATAACATTTGTTTTAATGAAATTCTGCAGACACAACCTTCTACATCACAATCCATTTGATGAGAAAATAATTTTATACTGTTAAAAAAACAAACATGTTGGGTGCTGGGGGTGGGGACTAGATAAGAATTGTTTGTCAGATGCATGTCTGTGGTCTGTAGTAATATTGTAAAATGGGTTTTGTTTATTAATGGGTATTTTCATTTTATTTTTTTAATGAAGGGTGCATGTATCAAGTACATATATCAAGAGCTTATTAGCATCAGTGGTTCCATATGGCTACAAAGCCCGCTATGATTCATGTTAAATTATAAATTAATAATACTATTATATATATGTATATAGTAGGAAGGCTGATCATTGCATATAAATCCTAACTGCAAAGATTACTAAATGTTGTACTTCTTTTATAATCTAGTCATGGTTATATATAGGTCTACAAAGTTGTCTCCACATCTTGTAGGCCCAAATAAGGCAAATAATGGTTAATACATTATAATTAAAAGCAGGATTTTCAGAGGGAGAATTTATTTTCTTTTTAAAAGTAACTTGGACAAAATAGATGTATAATGTATTTAAAGTGATTTTGTCCATGGGAATGGAATGCTTATATAAATCTTCAAAAGTTCACGCCCATGTCTAAAAGATAGGAAAGATAATGATTTTTTCAATTTAACCTGTTGATTGTGTGACTTATCAGTACATAAATATCTTGGTACTGACATGATACAATATGGTGTCAAACAAGGTACGAATGGCTTATTTAAAATATGTGTTTGGGTATAGTAATTCACAAGAGCATAGCAAACTTGACTTATGTGTGAGTGTTGGCCATACAAACCTATCTAGCAGTAAAATAGCTTCAAATAAAATCACTGACCCATAGTTGTATTGAATATTTAAAAGGATTAAGACAGTATGATTTTGGACTGATAGACAGCTTCTGATTTCTTTACCTCTGAGTAAACCTTGCATTTACCAGACCACATGTTTAAACCACTTAAACATTTATTTACACCAAATGGACCTGTTTAGATACTTAGTATTTCTGTTATCTTTTGAAAGACTGACATGGAATACTTTCATTGCAATTGCTTGTCATACTGGCAAAAATCCAACTAGTGATAGATGGTCATTTAGATAATATTGATTTTGAAGAAACTATTTTCACAAAGCATGTACAGTACTGATATTTGATATCAGTTGAAGTATGTGTAGATACTATTTCCTGCCAGCTTACTACAACTTGTACAAGGTGCAGGTAGAGATTTTACATATTAATCAAGTTATATTTTGATAATATTACAGTTCTTTTATGAGCCTATGTTTTTGCATTCTCAGCTAGAATAGAACCTTTATTCAGTGTATCATGTAGTAACTAGTGAAAAAAAAATGTGTTTGCAGTTTCATGGTGAAATCAGGTTTTTTCTATTTAAGAAGTCCGTAAATTAATTTAGAATTATTGTGAAATGTAATTATTTCAGTCTAGATTTTCTGTATGCTCTAAAGGCTACTAATATAAGAATAATTATCATTACCATCAATAATCTGTACCTGCATTTCAACTATAGATGGAAAATTTACAGATTCACCATGGATACATTCCTAACACTTGAAAAAGGATAAATATTTTTTAAAAACCTGATATTTCATTTTACTTATTAATTTTATCTTCTGATAATATATTTGAATAAATGTGTTTATTTTAGACTGTGTCTTAACACAAGCAGCATGGTTAGCATACCAGACTGGGCGAGATTTTCCCGTCTTCATGACTTGAATTTCTCCAAGAGTGACCCCAACAGCCGACTTAAGCAATACTATAAACAGCGAGAACTCGAGGCTGTGAAACAAGCTGAGATTAATGGCTACTTTCTTGTGCCAACTCTTGACTACCTTGTCGACCACTGTTTCAAGTCGAAGAAACCCAAAACAAAAAAAGATGTTAGGAAACTCAGACTTATTAAGTTTCCAGGTTTGCATGTCCGTAGAATTGGAGACATCTCTTACTGTTCCAGTTTGAAAATCTGTATCCTAGGAAACAACTTCTTGCTGAATATTGATGGACTAGTATCGTGTCGACATCTTGTGAAGTTAGATCTTCACGGTAACCAGGTAATATTATGTTCAGACAAACACCACAGTAGTGTCAATTTGAAACCCATTGATAAATAACATTCAAGTTCTCCTAACATCATTGTTTGGGAATGTGGTTATCAGCCAGTTTATTGTGTTCTGTTTAGTACAATGTAATACTTTTGAATGACTTAACTTCTTGTACAGTAGTGTGATCTAGAATGGGGGTTCCAAACCACCCTCCCATTCTAGAATATTTTTTTTTACATTTATTTTCTGAGTGTAAGGACGTGAAAATTAACCATTTTCCCCCAATCCTATTCACCCATCACATTTGGACCCCCTCACCCTTTATGAAATCCTGCATCTGTGCCTGTTGTAGTTGCCATCTTGCCATGTGGCCAAGCCAATAAAGAATTCCTTAATGAGAACTACAAAAGTTTAATTATTATTACTGTACAATCGTGAACTCAGAATTTTTTTTGTTTTGTGCAATTATGCTGTAGCAAGACACATTATTTGACTGTTTTTATCTGTAGTTAGCATTAAAACACAATAGAAGGTTCTTGAAAGAACCAAAGATCCTAAATGTGTTATGAGAAACTGATGAATATACAACTCTTTACTAAGCTCAACCATGTTTCATTATGACATGTTGCATAAAACAGACTTACAAGTTGGTCTAATTTACTAATTAAATTAAAACAGATCTTGCTTTAATAAATGAAAGCCAGGAATGCTTTGATGAACAACACTTCCACACATTGTTAAATTATTGGCTATTAGCACAGATCTCAGACATACATGTGTAGGCATATACAAGCCTACTGTTTGTCTTTATGGGTTTTTATTTTCACTTTGCTTTCACTGCCTTTTCAGTTTCACTTTTTAATATAAATTCTGTCATTTAGGATGTGGGCTGATATTTATGATGATGAGTTTCACTTCAGATCTCATTCAAGTGTCTCAATTCCTGTGTTTTGTCCCTCTATCTTCCAAAGTGAAATCAGATATACTGACAAAATGTGCTATGTAGTGATCACAGTGGTGTTGATAAGGGTAATGCAAAGATTCTTGAGGAATGTATCCAGAATTTTATTATGAAAACTTCTTAGTGAAGTAAATGAATATGAAAGTTTTAAAAAATATTTTCCTGTGGTACATTATTTAGGGCGAGTCCAAAATGTTTTACTTACCCTTTGCATCAGTTTCTGTTTATTCCTAACATCAAATTATGCTAGTTGCTTTTGTTAGATCATCTCAATCCATTACACAGATGTGTTTTCATTTCCTTTTCTTAGTCTTTTTAACATTACATTGTCTAGCTTTACATTCTTGTCTCTCTTTATGAATCACATGTAAAGGTTGAGATTCTGCTCCAATATCTTTTCTCCATGCTAATTTAGATTATTCATATTAATGCACTATGATGGAATGTTACACACTCATTATTAGTGTTTAGAATCAGTCTGGTACTAAAATCTTTTATATAATTTTATATTTCAGCTTTCAAGTGTACCAGGGATAGCATTTTGGTCAGGTCTACGAAAACTGAAATTTCTGTATCTGCATGACAACCCACTTGGAAAGTATGAAACCCTGCATTGTTTGGCTACCTGCCCCCAGCTAATAGCATTGACCATCTTTGACACTCCGCTTAGTCTCAGAAAGAATTATCGGCACCATGTAGTCAACAGTGTGTGGTCACTTAAGGCATTAGACCACTACGTCATTTCTGATGAAGAGATTATTGAAGATGCCATGTTCAGTGGACCATTTAGCGCCATGCATTCTGTATTCAAGATAGATTTGTGTCAACCAAATATTAAGGTTAGTTCATTGTTAACTGAAGTATGGTTGAAGACCGAAACAAAAATAAAACCAAAACCTATTAAAACATTTAAACTTACATGTAAATATTTGTTTTGTTTATGCCTTGCTCAGACAAATGTAGCTTTATGTTATATTTTTTATTCATGCATTAAATATTATTAAAAAAATTTTTTTTATCTCCCCATAGATCAAAACTCTAAAGGTACTGAATTAATATTTCTTATGGTTGTATTTTTGCTATGGCTAGTAGGCTATATCAGGAATGTCTGTTTAAAAATGAAGTCTCACCCAAGATGAAAAACCCTATAAAATTTGAGTCAATGGGTTCCGTATATAGATTTCGGATCATCACATACCTTAAACCAAATGTATTTCATTTTCTGTGCAAAAAAGGAAAGGATTTTTTGTTTGACAAAACCCCAGCTCATTATTTATTCAGCGACTATTAGGTGTCAGACACATGGTATTCTGTGACTCATGGTCTTTAGAGGAAACCTGCTACCACCACATAGGCTACACTTTCCAATTAACAGCAAGGAATCTTTTAATACGCACTTTCCCACAGACAGGACACAACATACCACAGCCTTTGATAAACCAGTTGTGGAACACTGGTCTGTGTAAGTGGCTTACACCTACCCACTGATAAAAGTTAAACTTAATTAATAAAATTAAAACCTGAGATATGTTTAGTAATTAGTATGATGGTATCAAAACATGACTATCACATCTTGGTAATTAATCAAACTGAACTGCAATATGGGTTTGCAGTATCGCAATAAGGTTTTGGCTGTATTGTTGCACCTCTACTCCAAACAAATTCTAACCCCTGGAAATTTTAACTTGTTACTTGTTCATTTAGGATTACTGGTTTAAAGAAGAAATGTCTCTGGTTCGAGAACTTGAGAATAAAATCAGCCAGATTCTAGCCCACTGGTCGCCAGTACATATCATACAAAGATATCTGCGTGGATACTTGGTCAGGAAAAGGTGAGGTGGCAGCAGTTATATTTTACTTATTTACTGTTAAATTTTAATTGTTTTGGTGTCATTAACACTCATCTGCATTTTCTTATTCATACAAAGAATACTAATTCTCAATTTGTTCTTAAAACAGTTTGTTTTATAAATTATAATTTTGAAGTCAGTTACTTGTATAAAATGGAAAATTAGAACATTTCTGACTTTAGAATTTTGTTTTTGCTCTGATGTTTCTATGCACAACTGACTACATCAGGGTCACCATATTTCAAAACAATAACAATAGACATCAAAGCACATGGCCATCTTCTTAAGACCAATTGATAATTCTTCTCTCAAAAACATTCCCACTTCTACAAAACTTTGTAAACGTTGATCATTTCCCACACACCCCCCTTCCCATCTGTTTCTAGAATACTGAACATAAATTAAAAAATGTTTAGGCTTGTTTAACTTCATTCTAGCATGTTTAAATGCATTAGTAAACATTAACTTACTTTTATGACTATATTTAGATTGAATAACAAACTGAAACTTCCAAAAGGAGCAGTAGACATTGTAGTACCACCGCCATCGACACCAACGACCGTCATGACATCTAACCAGCAGGATCTCAGCCACGGTGACATGCCTACTGACTTTGATATATACATGCAGAACAGACGGGCAGGCTCAGATATCACAGTGTCATCAATTGTGGTGCAGGTATCTCAAACCATCATGTGTCTGTCTCCCCACCCCAAGATCAGTGCCATTATAGACCCCTGGGTACTACGGTATATTAGCGCTAAGACCACAGGGTTAAGTGTTACATTGATACAATAAAGAGAAATACCAGTAAAGATTATTATTTAGGTATTTTAATTTCAGTTTAATGAAGTAAAAAGTGTTGGGGTGGGATAATTATATAGGCATCTCCCTTGTCCTAAGTGGAGGATGCGTCCCACACCCCATGGGAGTTACACCCATGCAAACCATAAACTATTTTAAATCATGCTACTCAGTGAGACTTGAAAATTTCATTCATATATTCACCTTTTCAATTATATAAACAGCCCTTTCCATTTAGAAATAGCAGGAGAGCTGTTCACTGCTTTTCCAAAACGAGAAATTTCAAATTAAGTAGAGCAATTTATGAAATGACAAATGGAGAGTATAGAAACACTTCACACGAGTGTGATTAATCACTCACCTGAAGTTGTAAGGACTGTGTAGACCTATTTTAGCCCTTCCTTAGTAGCCTAATTTTATTTTAATATCCCCAAATCATCTTTTCCTATGTGGAAATATATGGACTTACTGATGTACAGAATCATGTGTTTTTTCTTTTAGAATCAGTTTCAACATGAAAGTAGTGTTTTTACTTTATAAAAAAAGCTAATGATTTATTTAATAATTTAAAGGTTTTTCCTGAAGACTTTATTATAATCATACTGAATAATATAAATTAATTAATGATTAAAGATGTTTTCAGAATGGTGGTGTACTTTCCACTATATTGTATAAAAAAAAATTCAGTTTTTTTTTACAGAAATGCCATTTTCCCATACAGTTAATTTAGTATATGTTACTATGTATTACGATTTGAACAATTTATAAAGTTCATGAAGTAAAAATTACAGTAAGAATTAAACTTGGCTGAAATTGTTGCCAGATATTAAGTTAAGTTGGATGAAAAGTCTACCCAAACCCAATCCTAATATAATTATGATTGATAAACCACTGACATTTATATTTGTCCATTACAGATAAACTGTTTATTCATTTATTATTATTGATATTTCAGAGTTTGCCTGGAGCACAGTCGAGCCTTGTTGATGAAGGTGCATCTGAGACATGTGAATTGCCACAAAGACGAAAGAAGATCATTATCAATCTTTCCAAACTTGAGAGTGGGGGTACCTTTCATACTATGCAATTGGATGCTATTGACATGGAAAAATATTATACTTCAGAATCTCCAGAAGCAGTGGTAACAACAGCAAAACCCAAGGAGCGAAGAAGGAAAAAGAAGAAAAAGGAAGATAAAAAATCAAAGAGAATAAAAAGCATCAAACATTTCTTTGGACCTATGGTGCCATGTGCAACTCCAGAAGAACTTGAGTTGGGAGATGGATCAGGGGACAAGGATCTTGTAACGAACTATCGATTGTGTGGTAAAAAACCCAGAATGTTCCTTGTTGATCCTACAACTGAGATGATCTTGGAAAGAAGAGATGCTGGAAAAAATATCCGTGATGCTGAATGTGAAAACGAGAAACGTTTGCTTGAAAAGATGTCCGAGTCTCAAATTTCTCTCCCCAAACATATCATCAGAACAGAGCAAAGACTGTTTACCAAGATACATGGAACCATGGGAATGTCATGTTTGTATGCTGTCCAGAAAGCTTACAAAGAACGAGAAAAGGCAGAAAAAAGTGCTGCTAAAATGGAGCACATCTTGACCTTGCGAGAGGAACGAAACCGAGCAAAGGAGAGAATAAATTTCTATCATGAAGAAAGAAGGAACCAAGTACAGAGAAAGAGAGATGAAGATCGTGCTCAAATGCTGGATGCTCTTGAAAAACATGAGCTGCAGAGACTGAATTACCTTGATAAGAGGCAAGAGTATAAAGTCAAGTCTGGAGATATCAGAAAATCATTCCAAGCAGACAACACATTTGTTTCGGAATTCAGTAACCAGCATACATCAGTTTCTAATGCTCTGATACGACACGAGAGGCAGGCTAGAGTTGAAGATCAAACACAGGCTAAAGTCGAGATGGTTAAAAATAGAAAGCAAGATGAACTTGAACATTTGGATACAGTTAAGAAATTTCTGGAACATAGAAGACTAATGCGTCAAAGTGAGGGCATTGCCATGAAGTCAAATTTTGAAACCAAAATGCTTCAGGAGGCAAATGATCACCTCATGCAAGCCAAAACAAGAGTGGAACAGCAGAAGACTAGAAAAGCAACTGTGCAGGCGTTCTATCCATTACCTCCTCGTGTTTTACGACCCACAATATCTGTACACGGAGGTCTATTACTGTCAGAGGTGGGAAGTGCAGAAAGACGGCATACCACGATGATATAAAGTAACTTATTGAGGTTTAATGTCTCAAATGAGAGTTCTTCATGTCAATATCATGGATGGTATTAATGTTTCAACCAACAGGTGGAAGAAACGTTTGTTTGGGTACACACTTCTCATCGAATAAAGTACTTACATGGATTGTCCTAAGTAGAATTACGCTTATTAATATAGCACAAGGTACCATACACATAAGTTTCCTACATAACTGTACAGGTGAGATGCCAGATGCATGACCACTAGCATGGTTAAGCAAGTTTACTCACCAATGGACAACATTTGTTACTCTGTGTCTCAAATCATGTGGTAATTAAATATTTTAAATATTTAAATTACCTTATTTAGAGTACCATTACAACTGGACTTTAAGATACTAGTAGTTCAAACAAATAAATTTTTAGAGGAAAACGAAATAAAATTGTTACTTAATAAAAGGAATCTAATATATATTGTATTCCTATATTTAAGTACAGTTACATATGATTAAATTCACTGATAACTACATAGTAAATGAGGTAGAATTTTTTTTTTATTTACATATAAAATATGTTCAGTTGGTGGTATATGGAATATTAATGTATTTTTGTAAAAACCAAAAATCTCATTTTCCATGAACTGCAAAATACCATGAAAGTTAATAGCATTCCCGAGTTTAAAGTTTTATTCTGTTGTTTATTTTCATGCCACACTTGTAGGCAAGTTATGTTTGTTTTTACAATTCGTCTAATATGTGAATAGGGATTTTTATAGACGTTCTTTAGAATTTTGTTAAATATATCTATATTTGTATTAAATATATATATATATTATTAAGAGTATATTTAATATTTATTCTTTTGTTAACTGCAAATATTGTATTGTATGTTACTCCCGTAACCAATTCTGAGATTAGATTGTGTATACACAGGGCCAGATATAGACATTGGGGGGCCAAGAGCATTGGATTTTTAGAGCCCCTCAACATGGAAATTTAATTACACTACAAATACAAAAATTAATGAATAGAACTAATTTTATAATTATTACATTTTTTTTATAAAATATGTCCTTAGTCTGGGGGATCCCCTCTAGCATGGGGGCTAGGGAAATTGTCTCCTTATAAATCCGACTCTGTGTATACATGACAATGTATGTACATAGTTGAATGTAATTACTTCCTTCTGTATTGGGCAGACAACCCAGCCTTGTAGATTGCAGGCCTAGAACAATATACTTGAATCTTTATTTAATATAGGCACATAAACATTTACACTATTCTACAATCCGAGAATCTTCATTTTTAAGTGATAAATCTACATAGAATTGGGTTATTTATATAGAATCTTTACATCTTCCTCAGGAATTTAACATTAACTATGCTGGTTTTTTGGCAGATTAAAATCCTAGGTAATAATTAGATGGGTTACCCACTTTACCTGTCTTCCATTGCAGGACATTTTGTTAACAAATTATTATTAATATTTTCAGTTTGACACCACAAAAATATGGAGCATCTACATTTTTAGACAGAATGTTTCACTGGTAAATGTTTCACACTAAGAAAAACTTTCTTTCCTTTTTAAACATCGCTTTCACACACAACGGAACAAGAAGAATAATACACATGGACAACGAATGCCTTTTTTTCTGATCCTGGAGTGGGATATAGCTCAGAGGTTGAGTGTCAGCCTAAGGGATGATGGATATCAAACTGATCCCCTTCAGCAGACCCATTTGCCTATTTCTCATTCCAGCCACTGGTCCTCAACTGGTGTAACAAAGACCATGGTATGTGCCGTCTTGTCTAGGAAGATGTACATAAACGATCCTTTGCTATTTGAAAAGAGTAACATATGTTATGGTAATGGCTTTCTTCTAATGACCATGTGTTGCAAATATCATGAGTTTGACCCCAAACAGCTGTTAATTAACCAGTTTGCTAGGGTGTCATTAAACTAACATTTCTTTCTGAGGATTTTCTGATAATATATTACTGGTCTTGCCCAGAGTTCTGATGTGCCAGCTGGCATGGGCTTATGATTTTGAGGGGGCCTACACCCCTTGGAATTTAGCACTGATTACAGAAATACTTATTAGAATGACCTTGATACGATTGGTATGCCTTAGGGTTTGTTACTTAAATTTGTTTGGACCAAATTATAGTTTTATGCCTGCACTAACACTTAATTAGACTGACAGTAACATAATTTATTTGTTGCCATTGACAAAATAAGATTTTATAATCTTTGACCTACACTAAAATAAGATTAGAATTGCTGTTAGAGGTACTGCAGTGTCCTTATGTTTACATTTGACTATACTCATTTCAGTGTTACATCAACATGGATATTACTATGTAGATTGTACTCCATATTACCAGGTATGGTACATCAAACTACCCATGATTTTTGTGGTTGAAAATATGTTTAAAAACCAGTGGTGTGTAGAAAGGGGGCATCCATTTCAGGTGGGCATCCAATCAGTGAAATTAAAATTAGGCTCCATGCTCGAGACTTGAGGGCATATTCTGGGAGTTTGTCCAGGGCATCACCAAACCTCTGCATGCCACCGTTAAAAACCAAGTAACAAACTCAATAAACTGCTTTATAAAAAATCTTAAACTGACTATGTTGTAGTCAGCATGTTAAAACATACATGTCATTCCTGAAGTGATTGGGTATGAACTGTGCCTTATGAGAGCTTACCTGTGAACTGTCCATCTAATGATCTTGGAAGCATTCAGCAACATAGGAAAGACATGTGGTGTTTTACCCCCCATTGCCAAAAATAGTTGGGCTGTTTTTCCACCAAGGGGTTATTCATAATTTACAATATTTTCCCATTCATACAAATTTTCAGACCCCTCAACTCACCAAAATTTATATCCATAAAATGTTGATTGTGGGTGGTATTTTGATTGACATTTTTAATGATTAACATAAACGTACACTGGCTGTGACCAGACCCATGCAAAGCTGGTAATAGGCTCAGGCCAGATGGGAAATGAAGGCCCACATTTCAAACTGCTCATTAAGTAGTTTGGTAATCAGTCCCAACCAGCCCATCTGACCATGCCTCTGCTCTGGCCTGGCCGTGACCACCATACTACCCCATCATCATCTGGTTTGTACATAAAGGAAAATGGTGATAATTATGAATGACCCCTAAAAGTAAATGGAAACAATAGTTTCTACTGTGAATGCAAATACATTTTGCTAGTTATTTGCATTCACTTTGTGACTTGCTGTTTGTTCTACAAATCAAAATTAATTGCACTGGTATTAAAAATAATGAGAAATCTCTGTAAAAGAGAACTGTGATTTGTCACCAGTTCCGGAAATATTTGATCTACTTTGTCAAGTGGTATTTTTTTGTAATTATTGTCAAATGTTTACACTGCCCTTGAAATTCAGACAATGTTGCACATACACTTATGTGCCATCACTACATCTTTTTAATGTGGCAGTGCAAAGGAACTTTCAAGAAAATAAGCATACTATATCAAAGGCGTCATAATTGGGGCAGCAGGGGTCGGGATGTGATTTGGGTTGACATTTGCCTCCCCAATATTAATTTGCTTCTGACGCCTCTGTGAATAATATATTTATATTTTTATGACACAATACAAAGCTGCTGCAAATCAATTTCAAGAACTGTATACATCTGTTGAATCTTGTATATATTTTAAACTGACAACAGTAGGAATAGTAATATGTTTTAGAAGAGAGCCAGTGAAGGAATTACATTGTTAGGTTCATGAAACTACCATAAATGCAAATTTGCTTTTCCATGGAAAATGTTTGCATTGAGAATTGCATTTGCTTTGTGGAAACATGGTCTTAACTATTAGTAACTGTTTAATATTAGATAGTAATATATTTTTTTATTGTGCCTTTTTGTGAAACTGCTGACCTTTTTTAATGTAATATAGTTTTAACTTTCAAGAAGTACAATGTATTTAATTTTACATATATATTTTGTATTTGTGTACTTATTTGTCTCATTTTTAAAGAAAATAATTCATTTCCAATAAAAACGCTACAAGCTGATATTGTTGCTTTAATCCCTTTATACACATCTTACTTACTCAGTCCAATACTGGAAACAGCTGTGATCCACATTTGGTTGACATTTTGCAAAAATCAAGAGTGCAAATAGTTTTGTTCAACTCCTACTACTTATCATCGGCTATTGGGTATCAAACATATGATCATTTTGACATATTTCTTTAGAGGAAACCAGCTGCTGCCACATAGACTACTCTTTCCGATAAGCAGCAAGGGATCTTTTATAAGCACTTTCCAACAGACAGGACAGCACATACCACAACCTTTGATGAACCAGTTGTGGATCACTTGTTGTTATGAAAATAGCCCAAACAGCAGATAGGTCTACTGAAAAGGATTGATCCGATGACAGACCTCTTCAAAGGCGGACACGCTATCGTTTGAGCTACGTCCCACTCACTTGCTGCTTTCCTGTGAAAGTCACTAACATCATAATGTGTATAAATGGAGATAACACAAATTGCATGTTAGATTATATAGCCTAGGTTAATAAATCAATATGCTCTAGTGAGATCATAATGTGTATAAATGGAGATACCACAAATTGCATGTTAGATGATATAGCCGATGTTAATAAATCAATATGCTCTAGTGAGATCATGTGTATCAATGGAGATAACACAAATTGCATGTTAGATGATATAGCCGCCGATGTTAATAAATCAATATGCTCTAGTGAGATCATGTGTATAAATGGAGATAACACAAATTGCATGTTAGATGATATAGCCGAAGTTAATAAATCAGTATGCTCTGGTGAGGTTGATAAACAAAAAAATATATTAACAATAATATTTTAAAAAGAAAGTACTGTGAATTATAAAACAAACTTTTTTTGGACTTGTTGAGTTTTGAGAAAACACTGAAGAATGTGCAAAATATAAACCTGAGCAGTATTAACACTCACATATTTTTATGAGGAATGCCACTTAGACATTTTAAATTTCAGACTGAATTTCGATCCCATTTGGAAGACTGATACTCAAGACTATAAACCACGATAGTTGTGGTAACTTGTGAGCAAAAAAAAAAAAAAAAAATTAACAAAAAACTAAACACATTTTTGTCCACACTAATCTACTCTAGCAATAAAAATCACAATAAATCCATGGATATATATATATATATATAACATTAATGAAGATCAGTCCAATGTCCTTATTCCAGTCCGTCTTCTTTTCGTTTTGCTTTTCCTTTCAAGATAACCTCTTTGAAAAGTCTGCAGTATAATTCAACAGCAGCTGGTGTATCGTCATTTCCTGGTACTGGGTAGGTGATCAGTCTTGGGTCACAGTTGGAATCTACAATCCCAACAGTGGGAATAAGCAGTTTTGCAGAGTCTATAACTGCAGTGTGTGTTCGGAAAACACTGTTTAATGTGTTGATGAAAATACAAAGATCAGGAAGGCGTGTCACAGATCCAAACTGAATACTGGCGTTTGTGAATGTTCCGCCTTTCCAGAATCGACAATGAGCATATTCACTACAATCTTTAGCTGTTTTCTCAACCAGCGGACTGATCTGGCGATTGCGACTCACAAACAGAATGACACCACCTCGGTAAGCAATATGCCCAGTGAAGTTCAGAGCATGGTGCAATAAAGACAATGTCTGATCTAAGTCAAAAATATCAACTCCAAGTCGTGTACCAAACAAATATGGCTTCATGAAATCATCCCTTGCTCCTGCCTTATGGCCATAATATACTCGAGCTTTGAAAAGATCTTTCATGTTAACCATTTCCTTAACACTAAAATAGTCCTCATTTCGTAGAACTTCTTTCTCCAATGGATCTACTTCCAGTGGTACTTCAGCTGCTAAAATAGAAGAAAAACAAACATCAAAGAATCTCTTCCATTTTGTTATCGTATGTATCCCAAAGACACTATGACCCCCAACCCCAAATCATGATATACATAGCTGCCAACCTCCTTCCAAGATACAGAATTAGTAATCATGGTGAGGGGAATGTTTGGGAGGGAGTTGATAGGACGTAGCCCCCTGAAGTTAAAGTTAATATTTTAATATCGCTTCTGCATACGGTACAGAATGCCTACTGAACTCCTTGGCGAGAAGAATCAATAAATGGAAATTGCTCCTTGTACTTCAACACAAATCATTGTTGGGATTTCTTTTTGCCTTTTGCGTGATATGTTTGTCGATGCCATTTTGGTTTAAGAAGATTACATCTGAATTGGAAACCATGGATCAAGAACAGGACAGGAATTCGGAAAAAATGTTGAAATAATTATTTTCTTACTGGTGATTCAAAATCGTAAATATTACAAAACATGCCTATCCTCTGACACTATAAGAAAGAAAAGATATCTGGCCACAAACCAGGACAATGGGAAAAAAAACTGGGGCCAAAGAGATGACCTTTAAAATTTATGGAGACAGTGAAACAACCTTTATAGATGTTTGGCTCATATGAAACTACTCACAGAAAAAGAAGACATTGTATACATGTACATAAAAAATAATTATATAGAGGTTATTTTATGTATTTTATATAAATTATATTTTACAAATTTTTGTATTTATAGTTTGAGTGCTGAGCTTAGTCCAGTTGTCAACAAAATTAGTTCAATACTTGTAATTAATTATATAATGTCCAAAATTACATTTCTGAAGTTTCAGTGTAGAAGAATATAGCGAACGACTTGTGATCGCTGATGGAGATCCTCTGTACATCCATTGCCAACCCAATTGCTTCAAATCTATAAAATAAAAATAAATTTTTTAATTTATATATATACATGTATATATATATATATATATATAACTCTTCAATACATTGGTTAATCAGAAACACCTAGTCATGTGAATTGTTTAAAATTTCATGTTTACTGATAGGTTTAAATCATTGATTATCTCAACTAATTGGAATACAACTGACATATGGTCTACAAAAAAACACTAGCACTACATCGCTTATAATCAGTTTCCGGGCTGTATCTGGGTCCGATCTATTCTTGTACAACTTGTTTACAATGAATCTGTGCACACGTGAACCATGACATCGGAATAATTATGTTATAAAAATACAAATCTTCACTTTCAGAAGACAAAATTTTAAAAAAATCTAAAAATTTACTTTTTAAAAGGTTGAGTGATACACAACACTCATTTGGCATTGTAGATTCACTACATCAATACATACCAAAATAAGCAGCAATTGTCAATGGCAACGCTCACAAACATGACATTGTATCATCTGCATAAATTTAGAAAGTCACGTGACATGTTTTACGGCACAACAACTAGACTGTAACTGGCTGGATACGAATTCCTAAAATGTCAACATCCGACATGGTAGGGATTTCTTTTTTTAAATATATAAACAGATTAGATTTGAAAGATTTGTTGGTTACTTTTAATAGTAACATAACCATTTTGTGCTGGGGGGTCGTTAAATAA
The DNA here is from genome assembly GCA_032355785.1 of Symmetromphalus regularis. Lineage (NCBI taxonomy): Eukaryota > Metazoa > Mollusca > Gastropoda > Neomphalida > Neomphalidae > Symmetromphalus > Symmetromphalus regularis. Next base: position 8,202 of record JAULBS010007736.1, on the reverse strand, counting down.
ATAAATAAATAGTAACATAACCAAGGTAAAATATTAAATTCTGTTACATTGATTGTGTGATTACAATTGCGTATGCACAGAAGCTTTTCCCCCTTAATAGACCGGGAAACTGATTACTTGAGGATACATGTAGGTGATTCTTTCCAGTTAGGACCAAGAGGTATTTATATGCACTTTCCCGTTGGAAAGAATTCCAAATGTTCCCCCAACATATCTATCACTCTAACCATGACCATACAGGCCCACAGGAACGACTTTGGTGACAATGGCAAACATTAATGTGTAAAAAAAAGGCTTACAAGTGGGTAAGGGCAGGTGCTTCCTCCCACACTCCGGTTCCTACCGGCATGCCTATACCTAATGCTGACCCTAGCACTACATTTATATTATAACACGAAAACTAGTGGAACATATGGATGTCTTGTCAAATGCAAACATAATTACATACTGCATGCATCAAATAGCATACCCCCCGCCCAAAAATAAAATCCATGCCCTCCTATCATTCATCACGTTTTTTTTATGCCGCTCCAAAACAACATTTCAGTTTTATTTATTAAGGGAATAGGGATGGATGTCGAACTCATGCCAGCGAGTTAGTACCACACTTTTAGATTTTATGACAATATCATCAATATGACCTTTAATCACGTTCGCTTATTGGACGAATTGACATGTATCGGCTGCTATTACTTTAAATACAGTTAACAATAATTTATCAAAGAATAATGGTTAGATATGCTTAAATATACATACAACCAAGTTTTAAGGTTGATTTCTGTATAAAGGAAAACCCAACTTCCATCATGGGAGCTGACATTTTGTTTTCTTCCTTTGTAACACGTGCCTTCAGCAAAAGAGTACCTTCAATTTAGTAGCACCGACTTTTAATTATAATTTATTTCATTATGTATTTGTATACGTATACATTTTTTACTCCCTTTTATTTCTTTTACTAATTGTTCTGTTTTTACTGGATAATACATTTTAGAAAATGTAGGACTGTTTTGTTTGTGACATTAAAGTTCAAAATATAATGTAACCTAGGTTCCTAGCCCTAGCCTAGGCGCTATATGTAACTGTATCTTTAATTGTTCAAATAACCATAGACTTATTCAAATTTAGCACGAACAAACAAAATCTTTTAATTATATTTTAAACAATTACAAAATCTCCGTAAATCTACTTTATCTATCCATGCGTACATGTATAGAGAATAAAGAACAGCTTTCTGTGTGAAACTCTCTCTCTCTCTCTCTCTCTCTCTCTCTCACTCACTCTCTTTCTCTCTCTTCCCAGTAACGGATCCAGGGGGTCTTGACACCCCCCTTCTCGTATCATATATACACATTTTTTAAAAACCTTTTCCGAGCGGAAAGACGTGAAAATTAAGCTCTTTTTTTCCAATCCTGTTCACTCATAACATTTGGACCCATTTTTCAGAAATCCACATTTAGACCACCCTTTCAGAAATCCTGCACCGTTGGCGTCAACATCAATTACAAAATTACATAAAGTTGGTGGTCTAACTCTAAGAGATAACTCAATTTTACATAATATAATGCGTATGAAATATATAATTATTGAAGCATCATAATTAATCTACATTTTCCCAATTTACGTGAAGTAATAACGCTAATTATCCTATTAATAATTTTACAAGCTGTGCAATTTCATTGTTTTACTACTAAGGAACAAAAAGAAACTAAAGTGTGACTTCAAATTAAAAAAAATGACTGATGGTGGTCTAAGAGAGATAACTATTTTACATCTTCATGTCTAAAATAGTTGATATTATAAAGAGTTCTTTCCCTTAGTCTACTGAGTAAACGCGTTTTTAATTAATAAATTAAAAAATTTTTATTAATGGTTACTATTTATTTTAATTAAATAATAAATAACATTATTAAATTATGTGTAGCAAGAGAATTAGATTTGAAAATTTATTATAAATAATAAGCCTACCTAACCGATTGACAAAAATACACTATTACTGGTCTAAGAGAGATAACTCTTTATTCCTAAAAATAGCTATTATTAAAAAAGAGTTTGTCCCCTTAGACCACTGAGCAAAGAAATTAAGTAAAGTAAAGTTTGTTTCATTTAACAACGCCTCTAGAGCATATGTATTGATTTTTATCTTATCATCGGCTATTGGACGTCATACATATGGTCATTCTGACATGTCTTTTGGGCAAACCCGCTGCCGCCACATAGGCAACTCTTTCCAAAAAGCAGCAAATAGTCTTTTATATGCACTGTCCCACTGACAGGACAGCACATACTCCGACCTTTGATCAACCAGTTGTGGACCACTGGTTGGGACAGAAAATAGTCCAAACTGCAGTTGGGTCCACTGAGAAAGCTCGATCTGGCAACTTAACAGCTTCACAGGCAGACACACTACATTTTGAGCTACATCCCAAGGAATTAACTATTTACCCGGTAAAAATAAAATAACCTCTCATATCATTGGCGTAGCTTGGGTATTTTTTCTAGTGAGGCGAACTTTGACAAAGGTTTTTATTTCTCGTATTTTAATCAACTTTTATAATATTAATCACCTTAAAAAAATACTGCAAAAAAATATAGTGAGGCAGTTGCCTCATTGATTCAATGGAAGCTACGACACTGCATATAATTACATATATTAAAGCATGTGAACAAAAAATAAAAGCCTTTTTATAGGGAGTGAATTACCTAATAGGAATGGTTATTAAACACATAGTCCCAATGACACTTGACTTAATTATTTTCCAAACAAAGAATTCATTTTAAATATAAACATTTGATTTGTCCATAAAAATACTTCATTCAACTACTTACATACATTACATAACAACCGCATCTCGCTTATTATCAATATTAAAAAAAATAATAATTAATTATGCTCACGGACAAATAAATCATAAACCATAAACTCGACATGGAATTCCCTATGCCATGGTTCAGATAAAACGTCTTGCATAATATAAAAGCGAGATTTAGTGTCACAAATGCATGTAAGTTTCATTCGTAATTAATATTTAGAGCACAAAGACCCTTAAATTCTATAGGAGTATGCCTTTAAAGTCATTTGAAAGGAGGTCAATATCTAAAATTTTCCCTCTGATCAGCCTTACATGCTTTCAAACCTACCACGCTCATTTCTCTTATCACAATGTTCAATCCCACCTACCCAAGCTGTCTCATCCCTGTACACCTATCGTAGCGTAACGTAAATTCCATTATGAAGAGTATAATTTCGTGTGCCATTCTAACCTAAATTGCTGTGACAAATGAATTTCTGAAATGTAATTTATGCCAATAACTTTTAAGTATAACGTTCAATGTTGCGAGCTTTTAGTCATTTGGTTAAATGCCTGATGTTCTAATTTAGTAATATGGTCAAATGACTGAAAATTTTAGTCACTTTATAAAATGCCTAAAGGTCACGGGCATTTTGCAAAATACTTGAATATTTCCGTCATTTGGCCAAAAGACTGATATGTGTGTGATACAAAAAGTAGTGTCGGAAATACAATAAAAATGATTTTTATCGATTATTTCTTTCATATTAAACTGACAAGTAAACATTTTGTAAATCAATATTTAATAACACTTTACCTAATTTAGCATTTACTTGTTTACGCTCTAGTTGATATATAAGGTGGTGTTTACTCTTGAAATTAAAAGAAATATTTTAGCTTTTCAACTTTATTGGAAGAGTCTATACAAAGTATTGAGTGATATGTGTCAATTTCATTGTTGTTCAAATATATGATATAGTCTGTTCCAATAAAGTTGAAAGGCACCTGTTTGTAATAGTGTAATTTAATAACTCGCCCGGAAGTGGGATATAAGTCAGTTATACCCACACTTACTCGGTGCAAGGGCGAAAATCCGTACCTGAAAGTGGGGGGCACGGAACACTCTTGTTCAAAAAGTAGGGTGACGGACCACCCCGCTGCCCCCCCCTTCCCCCCACCATTATAGACCACTTGTTTACTTCGGTATATTTGCGCTAAAACAACATGGTTTAAAGTGTTACATTGATACAATAAAGAGAAATGCTGGTAAAGATCATTATTTAGGCGTTTTAATTTTAATTTCACTGAACTTTTCAGATTTACTAAGCAAAAAGTGGGGGGGGGAGGGGGGTAATTATATAGGGTCCCCCCACCCTTCCCGTCCAAAAAGTGGGTTTTACGCCCATGACTCGGTGTATCGGTGAATATCCTACAGTTTTGGTCGTGTTAACCTCATCGGCTTCGCCTCGAAGGCCCCATGACCAAAACTGTAGGATATTCACCGATACACCTCATAAAGTGTGGTTATAACTATTACGTAAACGGAGGTGTTTTTCTTCTTTCATACACTTTCCTATAGAAATGTGAGGAAATCTGGAAAGTTGTGACAAAATGTTTCGTTCCACCTCAAACACTGTTATTGAGATCTCTACCGTAGGTTTAAAGTTGCATAGCTAAATTATTAGTGATAAACATATAAATATTTTGTAACTGAACGATTACCAAATAATTATACTTTTCAAAAATGCTATTCCTATGCAATTTCTCATATTGTGAGCAAATTGTACATATGTTATGACATAAAAATAGCATTGAAATGTATGTATAAAATCTATGATGTGCAACCTTCTCACCATGTGACATTTATTTGCCACCATTGTTGTTAGGGTTTTTTTCAATGATTATTGACACAATTAAAATAAATGTTTGCATCGCTGGATTACAGTTAAATAACTGAAAAATAAACTAATATGTACTGGTCAGAACTTTGTGGATGCTACTGTAATTGCTTTGAAAATTAAGCATGTTATTATGCTTGGAATGACCGATACTAGATGGTGTTGCGTTTCCGTTAGTCACCTGTTTCCATACATTTCGCTATCAAAGTATTAACTCTATAGGCCAAACTCCTTCCCGATTTTAAGACTTAAAATGACTTCTAATACACGCAATATATATATATATATATATGCATGCCATGGATGGAATATGCCTGCGGAGCGTCCCATCCATGATAGCTGCGTCGCTGACTCGTAATACCCAGAATTCACATTCTGTTGACAAAGTTCGTAGCCCGACCCCATTTCAGGTGGACTCGGGCTCTCGGCCATTTCCAACACTGATATTTAACACTTTTTCAATTCTGCTCACCATATCTTAAATATAAAAATCTAAAGGATTAGTTGGAAATGATATTTGGTACTCTGCAAGTGTGTATTTTTAAAAATGCAGAATGTTTAAAACATTCCTCTTCCCCCACCCCCCAAAACAATGGCTATGAACCTAATCCTATAGATAATATACATATACATTTTTAAATTTTTTTAACTAGAGCACATTGATTTATTAATTACTGGGTTTTGGATGTCAAACATTTGGTTATTTTGACATGTAGTCAAGTGTGAGCCAGTCTCCAACAAGTTTTGAACCACTGTCATCAGCATGAGAGTCTGATATTCTACCACTGGACGACTGAGGCTCACCCTATAGTTAATATTATCAATAACATAAGACAAGGCACGTATTCAATGAATCACTTTAATGAAAATGGAAGATTCTGAACACAATTCATTTCTTGATGACATAAGATACATCATACACCTGCACATGGGGCACGAGATTCGCAAGTGTAGGACTTAAATGTAAATTATCACTAACATTCAAGGAACAGGATCCATTCTATATAGAGAATGGTGCACTGATATCCCATATACCTTTTAACACAGGAAATATAATTAAAAACAAGAACTGCTTTACATCAAAGCAATAATTCTGAAGTTCATTTAATATTTAAAGAAGCACTGAAAAAAATTGGTAAGACATTGTACAATAGAAGATAATCAGTTAAAAACTGCTTTACATTAGAGAAATGATTTTGAAGTTCATTTAATATTTAATGAAGCACTGAAAAAAAATGGTCAGTAAGAAATTGTACTATAGAAAGTAATCCGTTAAAACCTATCCAATACTCTATCATAACTAATTATTTAGTTAAAATCAAGATATTAACCACCACAGTATGCAGATGTTTGATCATAAGGATATAACCTGGGTTTCTACTGCCCATTCATCAGTTCAGTCAAATGACAAGATCCAAGTCTCAAATGATGAAAAGAAAAATGCACAAGATAACCATAATGACAAACAATATTTTGGCAGTTTTAGTCACATAATAATTAGATACATACTAACGTGATTGCTTTGACTAAAATTAATGTAAAACTAAAAAGTAAATCACTTGACTGTCAGGATGGAGCAGAATTAAAAAAAATTTATTATTATTTTTAATGACATTGACTTGTTAATCATCAGCTATCAGATGTCAAACATTTGATAATTCTGACAGTCGAGTGTGTGTCAGCCTCCGGAGAGGTCTGAACCACCATCTTCAGCTTGAGAGTCCGATGTCCTGCTATGGGACCACTGAGGCTCACACGCTGCAGAAAACACTGATAAAACATGTTTACTACCAATTTCCTCAAACTACCCATCATGCTGTTTTACTACTTTTAAAAATAAATTCCTTAAACGCATACTCCCACAGACCCTTGACCTAATTAATTTCCAAACAAAGAATTAATTTTAAATATAAACATTTCATTTGTCCATAGAAATACTTAATTCAACTACTTACACGTACATAACCACCGTATCCCGTTTTCTTTTCAATATTTTAAACTTTAAAAATATTTAATTATACTCAATAGAAAAAAACAATTCCTTTAGTTGTATATTTTGAGTCACATGATAAGTATTCCCCTATTAGCCATTATTTTAAAACTTTTTAATATTTTTTTAGCTGCAAAAACATTTCGTATCCATTTATTTTGCCCCACGAGGAGTTCCAATCTTGAAATTAAAATATTTTAAATGTGAAAAAAAATTGATTGACTCAAAATAGAATTCCCTATCCCATGGTTCAGTTAAAATGTCTTGCATGATATGAAAATGAGATATAGTATAACAAATGCATGTAAGTTTCATTTGTAATCAATATTTAGACCACAAAGCACCTTAAATTCCATGAGACTATGCCTTTAAGAGGTTTCCCAAATTGTTGAAATTTCAAGTAAGAGTTAAAATTGACTGGTAATTGATTTGGTAAGACTGAGATTATTGAAATTCTTTCAGTATATCTCTAGCATTGATACTAAGGGAAACAACTCTGGAGAAAATGAAATCATAAAGAGCAACCTCAATAACTAATTAAAATTAATAATAATTTAATGACTTACGTTTAGTGTCTGCTGTGTCGCTCTGTCGAGTTCGTGAAGGAAATTTGTGGAAGACAGAGGTTGCTGAAACAAAGAAAGCAAATACAGTGACACTGAGAGAAAAAACTGTTGTCTGGACAAATGATGTACAGGAAAACTGAATTTGTAACAAAATCAATCAGGGAAATAGTGAAATCATCATCTTCTCAAAAAGAGATTCAATAATTTTTAAAAGGGATGCATATAGGTGGATACAGGGTCCAGGGTTTGTGACACCAATTTAATTCAAAGATTGGGTTGATTCATAACCCGAATTACAGATGATATGGTTAGTTCACGTTTAGAAGACAAATCGTATTGGAACTACTAAGTTATTTTTTTTATTTTAGAGAACTCACTTAAAAGGTGGTGTATAATATAGGTTTGATCGGCAAATAATCAGTCTGACAGCTACTATCCCAAAATAATACAAATTCTTAATACAAGATTGGAAAAAATATCTAAATCCCCGGGGGACTAGAGTCAGTAAGGATTTACTGGCCCCTAGCTATTTCTACCTACCTCGGGCGAGCGTTAGTTTCTTTCACTATTATTGTCATTATATACATGTAAGGGTAATACAGATTTCAAGTTTTCATTCCACAGATAATTATAATTTATATGCATTACCCCACAGGCATGATAGCACACACCACAACCTTTGATAAATCAGTTTTCGACCACAGACAGGATAGCACACACCACAGACAGGATAGCACACACCACAGACAGGATAGCACATTCCACACAGGATAGCACACACCACAGACAGGATAGCACATTCCACACAGGATAGCACACACCACAGACAGGATAGCACACACCACAGACAGGATAGCACACACCACAGACAGGATAGCACATACCACAGACAGGATAGCACACACCACAGACAGGATAGCACATTCCACACAGGATAGCACACACCACAGACAGGATAG
>JAULBS010007735.1:0-42158 GCA_032355785.1 Symmetromphalus regularis | reverse complement strand
ACATTGTGACTGGTTTATTTTATTTTTTAATGACTCCACAGAGATAGCGGATGAACTGAAAGTTTCGTATTTGTGATTTAATTGTTCAGCCACCATGTTGTTTTTAAATCAATCGATGGTTGAAGGCGATATCAGTGGATAATGTGAGATTTACTGTGAAAAGGGATGTAATAAGTGCGTAAGTTGGCAATTTTATTGTATATCTAGATATTTCTAGTGATGTTTTGTTCGGAAACCGAAGTGTTTGTTGCCAGAAATTTGCACCAGTACATAATATGGGTCGTGAGCAGAACTTAATGCAATAATAAAGCATTAAGTTCATGAACTTTGTCCTATAGCACTGTTTCACAGAGCATGTCCAGCAAAACATGTTAAAAAACAACCATATTTTTGGGAGGTTTTGTTTAGAAATTTATTTACGTTATAACTTCTGTCAGCAACAATCCAAAATGGATGGATGCAGCCAAGAAATTAATCCTAACTCACATATATATGAAAGTTAATTTACCCAGTGGCCTGTGTGCTGGGGTGAGAAGGTTATTTACTCCTTCCATTATTTTGCTGGTAGTTGGACACATTTCTGTGAAAAACATTGACCCTTACCCCAATGCAATCTTACCCCTCCATTACTATTATTTAAGGTGGGTGTTATGTGATATTTACTGTACTGTACATGTTGGTATAGAGTTTAAACACAACTTTTTATCACGTTTCTACTTTTATATATTTCAGATAGACACTTAGAGAAGGATAATCAGTTAATTTGCCCATTCCCATTAGAGAATAGTCCTAGCCCTTCAATAGTAAAATTTGGCAATGTGATAAAAGGTACCCGTATAAAACAAATTGCATAGTTCAAGGGTGAAATGATTTTTGTCTGTGAAAACTTGGGAAGTTGCCTTCATGGTCCTCTTTTGAAGGAAAATTTTGCCTTGGTGTACCTCCAACCTGCCTTGATACCCTAATTTTTCTTACTAAACCAAAGGCAACACTGGCTGTGCCCTCCAAAAATTAAAATTCAACCCCTGTTAATGGGAAAATTTCTATGGCCATGGGCTTCCTACTCCTTTAAAATATATTAACAAAATAACACAAAGACTCCTGGATAATACCAAGAGGATACATATAAGCATCACTGTTAGACACAGTGGGTCACTGGATCAATCCTCTTTGGAAGACCCATTACATTATTTATTGTTCCAGCCAGTGATTAATGATTGGTTAACAAAAGCTGTGCTATGTGGCTTGTTCAGAAGGGTGAGGAGATGCTTACCAGACTGGTTTTTATATCTAACATTAGATAAATGTAATGTGCAACTCCTGAAATTGCCCAAGGCAATTGGTAATGCTGTCAAGATTGCCACAGTGTTTTTCTTTTGCCGTGGACCAAAACTAAAAATTCAAGGTGTATTTTTTTAAATTAAAAATAAAGTATACTTTACACTAAAAGTGCCGTGGAAAATGCCATGGACAATATTTCTCCACAGCATGTATTTTGCTGTGGACATTTTCTTAATTGCAGGGGTTGAATGTGATATAAGACAGTGGAAACAGTCAAATTGTTCTCTAGCCTCCACCCTCCTGAAACTGTACAGTTAGATGCATCTCTAAAATGTGGCTGTCACTGGCAACCAGATGATCATGATTATTTCTTTCCCTGTGGGGTACCCGTGACCTTTAGACTACTGAATAAATTTTGAGTGGGTATTTGTAAATTTCTTTTCTGCACACATTATGAATGGAAAAACCAATAAAAACCTAAAATAACTGATGTGCATGGACTAAATATTATTGTAATTTTTGTTTATTGTAATTGTAATTTGCCAAGAAAAAAACTTTTTCAAACTAAAATTGCCAAGGAAAACTATGAACTGCCAAGAAGTAAACAGCATTTTCGTGGGTTTTTTTAATAGAAAATTCCTTTTGGGGAGATAACTCCAGTGTGTCCTGAAAATAAAGTATAACACCACACTTATTTTTTAATGTTAACTGTGGTTATAACAGCATGGCGAGATATGTCTCCTTTAGTGTCTAGAAGGTTAATTTAATAATCTGTATTTTTTTCAACGATTACTTTGCAGGTTATGGCACCAGCTGACACTGAAACTTTTGGTCTTTGTGAAGAATCCAGTGTTTTCTAAAGGAGATGGTCTATTACGGGTGTGAACATATTTATAAGTATATATAAAATCATGTAAATGTTCCTATGAGACATACAGATAAATTGAAGTTTGTAATGTTCATAGTACAATAACAAGCCCATGTGTCATTAGAATTTTCCTTTAATTTAATAATTAATATTAATTTAATTTCTTGTACCCTACAGTATAAAGTTCAGTGAAGCATGTTTGTTTTTAATGAAAAGTCCTTAATGAGGTGAATTAGTAAAGCTGTAATGGCAGAGAAGTATCAATAATATTAAACACTCTGTAAAACAATTTATCAGGTGGCACTGTAAAACCTAGAATAAACATTTCTACATTGTCAAACCATTAAAAGTGAACATTGTTGGAAACTGTTACTGGAAATATTTCTGTCAATAAACATTATAAACAAGACTTGGCATGTAACAAACATACATGACTTCGTCAGCTTGTTTTCATTAGTGAATTTAAAAGTTTGCTTTTTTATTTATCATGTAAATATATACACACACATGTAATTATGATATTTGTTGTTATTTAGTAACTAACAGATTTCAATAATTGATCCATACAGCCATGCAAAAATTGCCTATCTGCCCTTACTGAATATGTTTCATTTTATATTTGGATATAATTCATGCCAATATAACTTGTCCACCTCATTGCATAAATTAGCAGAAGTTTTTGAGAATGTTTGCAGATAACCATTATACATAACAGTGTGTTGAAATTATAGAATCTCATTTCAATTAATTACAAAATCATGTAATGACTAATTATTGAACATTTGTGTTTATAAAAACACAGGTCTGTATTAATCAAAGATGAATATTTCAGGTTAATGGATTCCATTTTACCATTCTGACTTTCTTATTTTTCAGCTTTATGAAAATGTTATTGCTGATTTTGAACATAGGTTTGTATATAACTATATTTTCACAAGTTGTTCATATTTTTTTCATTTTAAATTAATGTTGTGATAAATGTTATTTAAAGTACTGACTCAAGTTGGAAGGAAAAGCACCAGTATTGCCTGCAAAAACAAACTTGACAATGCTGTATGCTTACCTTTTGGTAATTTATACAATTATGTATGCCTTATTGTTGTATGTATTGGAATGGTGTTAATTTTATATACATCTACTGTTTTTATCGTATGTATAATAATAATAATATACATGTACTTCATATCATTCAAATATAAAGGAAATAAAGAATTTGAATTTGATTTCAGCCCTTGTTGAATCAAGGGTTGGTGATATAGTTTTGGGGCAAGGAGGCATATTGAAAATAATTATTAAGATAAATGGAATGTCAACTGCTATGAATTTTTTTGTGTTTTAATGCCCATTCTTATGTGCTGCACACGTTTACATATTTACATATAGCTCCAAACACAAAAAAAGGTTAAAAACCTGGGCAAGACATGTTTGGCATCTGTATCCAAACATGATTTGTTATATAATTACAAATTAAAAAAATAAATTAGTACCTTACACCTGTTCCTTATATGAAGATGTATATTCAAATTTAATATTTTTAAAAATTATTTTACTAATTAATAACACTGTTTTATTTTTAGAATTAACCCACTTGCACTTATGGAAATTGTGGTCTATGTGGTTAAACAGATTTCAGGTAATTTTGAAAACTTTGTTACTAATAAAATTACCGGCTAAAATTATAACTACCCCAATACATTTCCTCTTTGACGTATATAATGACAGTCTAAATCATTATGACAGTGAATTATGTTCTGATTTATAAGTTGTGTAACTAAAGAACTAACAGACTATAATGTTTGGTGACAAGTCTCATTACTGGCACATTGTTGCTGGCCTTGTGTTTCACGTGGAATAATCAGTTGTGTGTGTTGTCCATGGGTGGGAAGTTATGTCTTGCCAAAACAATGTAGAAAAATGTAATGTAAACACATGTACTTAAACATCCGCCCCCCCCCCCCTCCCCCCAAAAAAAATACAACCTAAGCAGTCTGTTTCAAAACCAGGCTTATTCATTCTCAGTACTAGGTTTTTTTCTGTATTTTAAAACAAAATTGTATGTTTATTTTTCAGATTCAAAACAAGCACTGGAATTTTTGGACAAGATCATCGAGAAGGTAGAACATATAGTTTTTTTTTTCAGTATGATTAATAATGTGTCTCAAATACCATGTTTTTGGTACATAATAGTTGCAGATTAAACCATCTGCAGGGGTATCATTAAACAAACAAATCCTTTCTTTCTGTGTTTATTCTATTTGTCCAAAGACATCTAGTACCTATAATAGGTGCATCAGTAAAAACAGAGGTTTAAAAAAGTTACCTTTTCTTCTATACTCTCACTGAGCCTTTTTTTTAAGTCTTGTACATGTTGACAGCTAATGTAATGTTAATAAAAATTTCATGTCATTTTTTATCAACCTGTGAAATACTGTAACAAAAATAAAATAGTTTTCTTAATATACATTAATATGTTTATTGTATAATGATAGTGGTTATTATAGATATGTAATACATGTAGTAATACTCTTATTTGTTACAGGTTAAGAGCTCTGATGAGGCTAAAATTCTATGTATGACACAAATGGGCACACTTAAATTAAAAAACAAGGATTTTGATGGAACAAAGGTAAGATATATGTTTTCACTACATGTATTTCAGAAGTGTTGTTACTATTACTGGGAATTTGCATATTTAATCCCATCTGGTTTTTATCCTGTTAAAAAATGAATTTGTTTTTATTTTTAAAGCACATTTGAAATTTGCTTTGTTGTACCAGTGTAATCTTTCTTATGTAGCACATTTATTGGTAAAACTGTATAATCAATTTGATGTGGAGAAAAAGACAAAACTTATGTAATTAAGGATAAGGAACATAAATTTTGTAATAAAAAATCCACTTTTTGTTCTTAAACAGAGGGATTAAATTTGGATAAAATCCTTATTCTTCAGCATGGATAAAATTTGAATTTATGCCTAGGGATAAATATGAAAATGCCCCATATTACTAAAAAAATTAAAACTTTCTAAGCTGAACTGTAAACTTATGATGTTCATGCAGGTTAGAAGTGTGAGATTTTCGTTTGATTTTTTTTCTGTGGACATGTTTTTCTCTTTATAGGCTTTGGTAGAAGAAGCTAAAGTAATTTTGGATGGTATTGATGGAGTCACAACAGTACATGGTCGGTTTTATGAATTATCAAGTAACTTTCATAAGTTGATGGGCAACCATGCAGAATACTACAAAGATGCTCTTCGATATCTTGGCTGCATTGAACTTCAGGATATTGCAAGTATGATAAAGCTTTCATTTTTATACATACAGACATTTAAAAACATTGATCTTTGTTACTTGATATTTCAGAAATTTTTTAACCATAATATTTCATAAGTGCATATAGTGAAAATTATTTTTACAGGAATAAATATCTGTGATTTTCCAAAAATCTGTGATTTTCCAAAAATCTGTGATTTTCCAAAAATCTGTGATTTTGCCAACATTATTTTTGCAAATTTTTTTGAGTGTCAATGTTTGATAGATTATGAATGGATGGAATTTAATTTGATAAATTTCTTTCAAATGATAAAAAGATGAAAATAAAGTATTTTACAATAATGCACATCCTGAAATTAATATTAGATGTTTTTAGTAAACCATATAAGATATAATCATATGTAGTCTTGGCTAATAGAACCCAAGCTATTCAAAATTGCCTTCTGATATCAAACAGTAATTGATATTCTCCTCTGAACAATTCATTTTAACCCCTGGAATACATTACTTTAAAAGTCTGTTCCAACGATCAGTCAACAACTGGTTCATCAAAGGTCATAGTATTTTCTGTCCTGTCTGGGACAGAGCATATAAAAGACCCCTTGTTGCTTATGTGGTGGCAACGGGTTTCCTCTAAATAAATACGTCAGAATGACCATATGACTAACGTCCAATAGGCAATGATAAGATAAACATCAATGTGCTCTAAAGGCGTCGTTAAATAAAACAAACTTTATTTTACATTATTTTAGAACTTCATAAATATCTCATTATGTTTCAGCTGGTGAACAGACAGAGAGAGCATTTAATCTGGGGCTTGCTGCCATTCTGGGTGATGGAGTTTATAATTTTGGAGAACTGGTATGCATACATTTTAATTTTAAATCTACATGTAAAATTGATCATTTTTTTTATATGGTGATGGTGTGTTTGTGTAATTGTAATATTTATTGTAATTGTCGTGGATCTCTGTCACTAGTAATAAAACCAAATTAATTTAGACATCTTAAAGTTAGCCATTTTGAAAATTCTTTACTTGTCATTACTGAAATAAAAATCAAAAATTATAATTCTATCCATATATAATTTATATCTGTGTTAATTTTGTACTCAAAATCATATGTTCTTTTTTTGGTGATTAGCTGTTACTTCATTTCCTTTAGAGTAATATCCTACTAGATATTTATGGGATTATTTTATATTTGATTTTCAAAAGAAAGGTTGGATTCTGCTTGATATATTTTTAAATCATTCAATACTCTTTCAGATTTTCCATTATGGTCATATCCTGTGAGAGGGGAAGGTCATGGGAGACACATCACCCTACTTTGTGGACAGGGAGAATACCTATATAATTACCCCAATGCCCCACCCACTTTTTTGCTTCAAAACATTCAAATTAAAATGCCTAAATAATAATCTTTTCCAGTATTTCTCTTTATGATATCAATGTAACACTTAGCAAATATACCAAGTGGGGTCTATTATAATTTAAATATTTTATCCGGAAAAGCCATTTCAAAAACCTTGGATTTTAAAAAAACAAATAGACGGGGGATGGGTGGGTGCATGGCTCTGCTTCTCCATCCCCCCACTACCCCCACTTCCAGGACACAATTGTTGCCCATGGTCATACCTGCCCATACCTGAATTCAGTAAACACCTTTTTTCTTCCAAACAATTTTAAATGTTAAACCATTTATATTATACAGTCACCTTTCTAACACAGCCAGCAGTCATCTAAATTGGACCAATACAGTTTGTAAAAGAATTAAAGTCTTATTTATATGAATCTGCTTTCAGTTAGCACATCCTATACTGGAATCCCTCAAGTCAACTGATAGAAGCTGGCTTGTTGACCTTCTGTTTGCTTTCAACAGTGGCAATCTTGCACAGTTTGAGAATCTCAAGAAAAGCTGGGTTCAGCAGGTAATGTCTGCATCAAAACCACTTTCTTTATACTCACAAGTTTCACTTCGGCATCCCATGATTTTAATTAAAACGTACATGCAACTATGATGAACCTTTTTTGCTTTTGGTATATATATATATATATATATATATTGTCAAAATTTGTGATACAGTCTTATCTACATTTCATTATTAAGATATTCTGTTACTAAATGATGGTTAAATATGCAGTAAAAAATATCAGTATTGAAACATTTTAAAGGTTATAAGGTTAGTACGTTGCTTTTCTGTGATAAGCAACAGAAAAAATAGAAGGTAAAAACATAACTTAAACTATTCATTGTTTTTTTTTTCCCCATTTGAGTATACTATGCAATTATTTAATATGTGTTTGGGTAAATAACATACATGTAAATGTTTGAAATAACATTCAGAGCAAATGTTTTCACAAATTCATGTCAAACTGGTTGCAGTTATTTCAGTAATTACCAAGTTAAGTAAGCAGTGTTTTGAATGGACAAATCATTTACTTTTGTCTGTATTTAAATATATAGTTTTAACATTTGAATGTTGCAGGTTTATGTTGGTTCCTTTAACATTTAGAACATAATTATTTATTTTATTTGTTAACATGTGATAAAACTATGTTGTTGTTTTTTTCAGCCTGATTTGGCAGCTCATGAGGTTCAGATGAGACAGAAGATTTCATTGCTATGTTTAATGGAGGTATCCTAAATATAAATCTTATTAATCTGAGGAGTAATTTGTGAAAAATAAATCATTTTCCTATCAGCTTAGCCAAAGTGATAATATATTAGTGTTTTCATCTGTGCCAGATATACTTTGTCCTACATTTAAAAAGAAATTAATATATTTTGGTATCTGAAAAGATTTGCTAGCTTGTTTGTTTAACAACACCACTTCAGTACGTTGAAATTTTGGTATAACTATGACATTTTCATTTTTGTGAATGCAAAAAGCATAATCTCATAATTTTTAAAGTTGATTTGTAAAGTATGTAATGTATATAACTTGTCTTCTAAAGAACGAAAGATAATACTAAACTACATGTTCAAAAATATAAATTTATGTAAAGATTCTATATGATATTAAATTTTACATTTTCAGTAGCACTTTTATTATAAATATATAGAGTTAGACAGTAACTGTTACTGTTATATATCTTCCATTTTCATATTGCTTTTATTAAATTATTTTAAACTTTAATATTTTGTAATTATAGATGACCTTTAGACGCCCTGCCACAAACAGACAGTTGACTTTTAAAGAGATTGCAGAAGAAGCTAAAATTCCATTGTCAGAGGTTTGCATATCTTTTGAACAAAAATTATGTATGCCCAAAGATTATATTACTAGTTAGATGAAATGGGTGAGAAACTACTGTGCATGACAAAACATAGAAATATTAAATGGTATTTGAAACTGGTTGCCATTTGATGTTATACTGATGTTTGGTTTATAATAGAATTTATTTCTTGCTTACCAAATCAATAGAAACATGATTTGACCAAATATATGTCACAGTTGTAAGGAGAGGGCTAGTCTTCCAGAGTTTTGTAATGTTGATGCCAGAGATGACGTTTTCCAAGATCATGACCTCAAATTATGAACTATACGGTGGAGTAGCCCTATTCTATTTTATTTTGTAAATCCCGTAATGCTAGAACACCATTTTAAGGAAAAACTATGGCCAAAAACTAATTGTTTTTTATTTGATTTTCATTAAAAATAAACTTCACCACATAATTTTTTTTTATTATTATGGTATGTCCAAATTGGTTTATACTTAAAGTTTAAAGTGGATGGCTAGACTGAAGATTATCTCCTGTCATTCTGAAACTTTTAGTGTATTATTTACTTGAAGACTGCTGATTATGCTCCATTTAGGCAAAACTGCATTGAGCATGTTGTGCTTTAACACAATAACACTTATGTCATTTACATTTTATGATTAGATGTGCACGTGTTGCACAATGAACTGTGAAAATGTGCACATAAAAGATTCCTTGCTGCTAGTGGAAAAATTACCAAATTTCTGACATCCAGTAGCTCTAGTAAAGCCATTAAAACAAAACAAAAACAATCTTTTTTCTACTGTTTATAGGTAGAATTGTTGGTGATGAAGGCATTGAGTCTTGCATTAGTGAAGGGATCTATTGATGAGGTTGATGAGAAGGTGCATGTCACATGGGTACAGCCCCGTGTTCTTGATATCAGTCAGGTATGTGTTTTACCAAATATTCTTACAATATCAGACATGTTTTTAATAGAGGGTCGGGAATGAAGGGGGGTGTCAAGTAGCTATTTTTATCTGCTTATTTAATAAGTGTTTGAAAGAGAATCAAGTTTCAAAAATTTATGATTTAATTGTAATTTGTAAATTTATTTAACAAATTTAGCAGAAAATGCATGTCAGAACATACTAATTTAAAGTGTAAAATTGTCTGGGTTTGAATTCCCACTCAATAGAAAATGTATTCATTATCAGGTGCTCTGCAGCCTTTTCAGTGTAATAGCCTCCTACAATTTCATTTCCACCTTCTATTTCTGTACTGGATGATCCTTGTACTGTTTCAAAAAATCTTATCTTATTGATGTATCCAATTTTATTAATCATGATATGCTAACACACTCATCACTTGTAACAACACAGGTTGATACTATGACTCTTAACCAAACACATGTTAATAGGAATATCTTTAGATATTTTAAAGCCAGGGGCCATTCAGATTGTGTGAATAACTATGCACAAAAAATGTCCAAACAGAAATTATGTACAAAAATAAGTATCATTATTTGAGTAGGCTCTCAGGGCCAATTTTAATTGTGGCTGTTTTTCTGAGAGCATATGAAACTGTGACAAAGTCTTTTATTAGTTAAAATATGTACAAACAATACATAATTCGGTTCTGAATAATAGTTTTATTGACAAAAACAGCACTTTAAAATATAAAATAAAAACTAATGAAAATACGTTATTTGGAGGACGATTAAATAAATCTGTATTAAAGCATAGAGTTAAAATGAAAGTGACTAATTATTCCAATATTTTTACTGTGTTAAAACAGATTATTCATATTATATATGTTCTTTTTTCCAGATTTCGTCAATGCAGTCCCGGTTAAAACAGTGGTGTGAAGATGTTAAACAGATGGAAAGATTAGTGGAAGTGCGAGCACATGACATTCTTACATAACTTAGTGTTTTCATCAAACCTACTGGATATCGTGCTGACATTGTCATTACATTCTTATACTGTGCTTGTTGGAGTAAAATCATTTCACAAATACACATTGTCTTTTCAATTGTAGTGTCTTTGTTTTCTTTCATCGGTAGATGTTGCAATGAGGGGAGTCATACTCCTTGTATGAATGTCAGTTTGAGTTCACAGTTTTACCAATCTAATATTAAGCTACTGCAAGGGTTGAATTTCACCACGGCATTTGCCGTGCTGCCCTGTCCCCTAGCCGCAATGCCCTCTCAATTTCACTTCTAACTAAGGCAAATATTGCTGTTCTCTGTTTTTCCGCTTGCTCCATAGGAAACTCACATTTACCGTTGTGCACCTGATGTGTCCTCAAAATTGCCTTTGTGTCCTCTTGCTTCCTAGGAATCAAAGGCAATAATTGCAATGTCCCCCAAACACCGGTTCGAACCCTGTCATTATCTTTAATCATAATTTGCTTTATTTAAAGTTACATAGGCTGTCCACACCATTCAATCATATCCTAAGAAAATACTAATTTGTTTTTTGCTTTCAAGATTTTTATATTAAAAATGTTTTTAAAATGATATTTTGAGGACTAAAAGTGATAACAGCCATTTTGAAATTTGATAATAACATGCAAAAGGTATATAATCATTGATTAGGACCAATAAAATGTCATCACTGTCACAGAAAGGCATGGTAAAATCTATTTGATTTGATTGTTTTAAACTAGTTATTCTCAAAAGTTTTGTCATATTTTTTGTAATAATTTTTAAATTCAAAATTGCTAAAAGTGGAAGAGCTAATAAAAAAAAATGACAAAAAGAAACATTAAAAAGTGACTCTCTTGATGGCAGACAAATATAAAGTGGTTGTATTGGCTTGTTTTATTACTAAAATATGAAATTATGGGAGACCTTATGTCATAGCTTTAATTCACCATTGCTATCTGCCCTTTGCAGTTCTTTTTTGCATTCTCCATCTTGGCTACCAATGCCCCATGATACCAAAGGCCATGACATGTCCTGTCCAATGGAAAGTGCATATGTAAAAGTGCCTTTGCTGTTGATGGAAAACTAGCTGATTTCCTATGATGATTAAAAATTATAAAATGATTTATATCCAATGATCTAATGTTAAAAATAGTATGTCACTATTATGATCGATCTTGTAATGATGTGAATGGAAGTACGTTGGTGCTGAATGTCATAATTAAATAATACTCTAACTTAGGTTTTCACACTAAAATATGAGACGACACGGTTTTGATGATTTTCATTGTCTTAATAACTATCAAGAGTTATCCCTATGAAACCATAGGTACATGAGTATATCCATTGCATTATCACATGTATGTAATTAAATTTGGAACTTGGATACATTTAATTTTGACTTACACATTTATTGCATTGCATAAAGATGGCAAGAATGATCCATGCAATTAATGTCTTTGAACTTTAAATAGTTCAAAATCCCATTGCTAATGGTGCAGATATCAGGGTCTTCGCAAGTTCAAACATTTGGACTGAAATACTAAAGGGATTAAGACTTTAATTGGACTGAAGTACCCAAAATTTAGTAATGAGAGATAGGGATGAAGGCATATCTTAACTAAATTTTTGCCAAAAATTCAATTAAGGAATTATATACTGACATTTCCAAACTAATCCTGCACTATGCATATAGGCCTGCTATAACTGATGGCAGCTGATCGCCATCTTGAGAACCAGCAATAACCATTATACAGTTCATATTCAGTACTGAAATATGGATGCAACAAATATACATTCATTAAAATAAAGTTCATATTCAGTGCTAAAATATGGATGCAGCAAATACACATCTTTAAAAATGGGTTCTATGACTATGCATGTTTTCGTTTAACAAAGTATAAGCAAAAGTTTTATTTCAAAACAATTAAATTTAAAACTTACATATATATTTATATACACGCATGTATGCACTCATATTTCCAATTATAATTAATAAACATGGACAAGATAGGGGACAATACGTAATCAAACAGATCAATAACATTAAAAATTAAACACCAAAAAATCATGCGCATTTGCCTCATCACGAATATAAAACCATCCAAATGTATTATAAATGATGTATTAAATAGCATATTTTATTTTTCATAAATTATTAATTCACTTTTAATAAAATTAGACAATTTGATGTCTCTGTGAATCAGGTTAGGGTGCTCCAGTGTAAAGGAGGAAGTCACAAACAAATCATAAAGCTAATATAAATAGCGCGAAAAAGGAAAATAACATTCATAATGTTTACAACTTCCTAACCATTTTAAAAGTTTGATATATTAAATTAGGTCCAAACTTACATCTTATAGATGAAAGTCGAGAAAAATATTAAACAGTGTGTTAATTTGAGTGAATGCAGCAGGACGCGTATTTTTGTTTTATTTTTATTTCGAGTTGTGATTTTTCGTGATATTTTTATTTATGGTAATCTTGAGCAGAAACTGGAGAAAGACAACTGTTAACAATTTTGGGTATAACCAGAAACCTTAGCTTATAATGTTAATTTTAAATAATGCTCTGAATGAATCGGGACTTATAAATGCCTGTAAAATGGGTTTATTTTGGAATCCTCAGGGTCAGACTATTTACCATAAGAAACTCCAAAAATACTCCAAGACATCCTTAAATACCTCAAGCCACCCCTAAAATACCCCAAGACATCACAATTCTTTGCTTATTCTAATAATATATAATCCACGAGGACACAATGCAGTAATTTGGTGCTTTCTGGAAGCATCATGCAAATTAACAACATACCAAATTTTTTACAGGGTCTTTATATTACCTTTGAGAAATTTATCAAAAGAACGATGTCACACAGTAAAAAGTAATGATAGGTCCAATTGCTTAATTAACGTGCAGTTAACTACCCCATCCCTTACACACCCACTCCCTTTGCTCAAGTGACTGACAGAGTGAATGAAAAGTGTCATCAAACGAGAACAAGTGGTGACTTGTGTTATTTTTGCTGTGTCTTGGGGTATTTTTGTTGTGTCTTG
Organism: Symmetromphalus regularis; assembly: GCA_032355785.1. Taxonomy (NCBI): domain Eukaryota; kingdom Metazoa; phylum Mollusca; class Gastropoda; order Neomphalida; family Neomphalidae; genus Symmetromphalus; species Symmetromphalus regularis. The sequence continues at coordinate 28,554 of JAULBS010007735.1, read as the reverse complement.
GGGTATTTTTGCTGTGTCTTGGGGTATTTTTGTTGTGTCTTGGAGTATTTTTGCTATGTCTTATGGTAAATAGATGGACCATCCTTATCCTGTTTTAAAAATTGGATTACCATGCCAACAATACTTTGCCAGTCTTTGGCATAGAATTTAGAAAGCAGTGTTTATAATATTAATACACCAGTGCACTGTTTACTCAACTGATTGATGACTATTGAGAAAGATATCTGAACAGAACCATTCTCCCTCCATATCCAAAAGGATGGGGGGAGAGGAGTGGTCCAAGTAGATAGGCTATTTTTCTAGTTATCGTATCATCACTCTACCTTATACTTAAAGATTTTGGCAAATATCCAAAGGACACACCAACGAACATTTGCCCTAATCCTGTGAATTTGAATTGCTTTACAGCAATTTCACTGAGTATAAACAATTCTTTTTGAAATTAGCATATGTGTATGTGTAAATTGCAAAATCTAGTCTGCTGAGCACATTAGATAATGTTTAATAACATAAGGGATGTCATCATTCAGGATAAACATTCACAGATCTACATGTGTACTTTGTAGAAGTTTTTCTGATTTTAAACATTCTACTTGTTTTTAATAATATTACGTTATTAGATGAAAAAACTTAGTGTGAGCCACTCTTGTTTCATTCTGAATGCAAGGTTCAGTGTTTTCAAAACAAGGCGGCGGGCGGCGCATTTACCGGTATATTTGCAAATCTGCACCGTCTACTTTCCCCTTAAAACAAAAGAAACGAGTTCTTTTATAGTATCTCCTCCTACTCTTTTCCTTCTAATTCCTACTCTCAAATAAAATGAAAAGCCTGAAGGTTGATGTTAATTTATAAATTCATTTGAGCATTTTAACCTTTTTGTGAATTGATGCATACAGCATGCTGGTAATCTTGTAACGTCATGGACGTGATGGCATGCTCTGTGTCGATAGTATTGCATAATTTATATGGTTCAGTCTTTGAGGTAATTTTAGCATCTATAGACACGAAAAGGTTAAAATAAATATGGTCACACCTTTAAATTATTGATCTGCCAATGTGGGGAAAATAAAAAAAGGCATGAATCAAGTGACAAGCTGAAGGAGTCATCCTCTAAAACTATAGATTGATTTTTTGTTGAAATTTATTTTTGTTTGTGGCAATTCATCACTTTCTGGGAGCGGAATGGACCTCAAATGGTAGAGTGTCCACCTGTGAATCTGGTCATTCTCAGTGGACCCATTTGCAATTTCCCTTCCATCCAGTGGTCCACAACTGGTTCATCAAAGACCATGGTAGGTGCTGTCCTGTATGTGGGACAGTGAAAATAAAAGACACCTTTGCTTCTTATCTTAAAGAATGACCATATGATTGACATCCAATAGCCGATTAGTAAGATAAAAATCAATGTGCTCTAGAGGCATCGTTAAATAAAACAAACTTTATTTGCATCACTTTCAATTCAGTAGTCCTTTATAAAATATAACAGAAAATATTTTATTTTTAGTGAATCATGGGCATTCAAGGTTTGTTACCTTTCCTGAAGAAATTGCACACACCAGTAAACATTTCACAATTTCGTGGCCAGACAGTTGCTATCGATGCCTACTGCTGGTTGCATAAAGGAGCATTTTCCTGTGCAGAGAAGCTGGCTTTGGGTGAACCTACTGACCAGTAAGTTGTCGTAGTTGCTTTAAGTAGATTTTCATTCACAGGGAGTGGAATGTAGCTTTAAATTGCTGATGCTAAACATGTTTGATTTGTTGTACAGGGTTTCACCTAGCATCTGGAAAATATTTTGCATCAACCATGATGCACACATTTTATTTAGGAGTATTTTAGCAAAATATTGCGTCAAATATGCAGGATTCCTGCATCATGTGAAACTGACGTTACATTGTTTAATTATTAATACTGTATAATTAGGAAAAAGATTTTAATATAAAAATAAAGTATGGTATCTTCATAAATGATGATTAATCAAAATTGGCTTAAAAACAAATGAGAAAAACTTTTAATTGGGGAGTTGGCATGTGCATGAGTAAATGAACCAAACAATAAAATGAATTATTCTTCTAGGTTTATGTAAAAAGAAGAAATATTAGTAAAAAAAAGATAACCATTTGTTTCAAATGACAATCTTTAGAACATTTAATTTTTTTACTAGGTTCATAGAATAAAAAAAAAAATTGTTTTAAAGTTAAACTTTTGTCATTTGGTTCAAATAAAAATAAAATTGTCACATCAATTTCTTTTTTGGTTGATATTTTCTAAATAATGGTTAAGAGAGAAAAATAATCATTTCATTATACACCAGTGTTGTTTATTTTGATATATATATATATATATATATATATTTTTAAAACGGTGTATATCAGCTTTGGACATTTTAAAATACTTTTCTTTGCATATATGTAATGTCAGATGTTAAAAAAAAAGGTCTAAAAGTAAAATTGAATTTGTATTTCACTTTCATGGTTTTTATGGTTGACGAAACTGTAAACTAAATCATAAAAAAGAAGGCTCCCTTACTTACAGTTACATAAACTTGATTCAGGTTTATCCAGGCATCGCATAATGTATGATGTAATGCAGCCCTGCAATTCAGACTTTTTTACAAGCCTAATTGCTCTAGCACTGCCACCATCAAACTGCAGGTGTTTATTATTTGTTTTGGATATAATGCACAAAACTAGATTTTTTGCCTATAAAATCTATTCTGTTACAGGTATGTGTATTTTTGCATGAAGTACGTTGAATATATGCTGAGAAACGGAATAAAGCCAATTCTTGTCTTTGATGGATGTCACCTTCCATCCAAGAAGGGTGTTGAGAAGGCACGTAGAGAGTAAGTAAATATTTTTACATTGCAGTTAAAAAAAGAAAATGAATTTATTTTAAAATTACTTGCTCAAAAGCTGGCATGTGTGATATGCTTTCTTGCTTGTCAACAGTATTGTTTTCACTTCTCCATCCCCACAAAAATGATTTTTTCTTAATAAGCAAATAAATTAATGATTGCTCTGTAAGGTTTACTAGGAAGGGGTAAGCCACTTGCACCAACAAGTGGTCCATTGTGGGAAAATACATATTAAAGATCCATTGTCTCTAATTGGAAACAGTAGTCTATGTGTTGGTAGCTGGTTTCCTTTAAAGACCATGAGTTACAAAACACAAAATACATGACAACTAATGGCCACTGAATAAAAAATGTGCTGGGGTCATTAAAAAACTATCTGTTTATGTTGTTTGATTGAGTTTATTCTCATACTTTGCGTCACCGGAAGTGGAACATCAAAACACCAGCATTTTTCAGTTGAAAAATAAGAGCCAAAAGGACAAACAACTGCCTTTCAAACCTTTTGCAACGTATAACGCAAAAGTATTTCACTTAATAACGTTTTGGATTATATATGGTTGCTAAGGTAACAAAAATCATAACTGAAAAGTGCAAAAAACTACTAAAATGCATATTTTGTATAAAAAATAGGTCTTTCATTTAATTTCCAAAACCGTTTTCCTTTTTGTTCTGTAGTCTATAGAAGAAAAGTTATTGTTAAAAACGATGGTGCCAAACTGATGTGACGCATAGTATAGTTACGTACAGTTATGCAGAAGTTAACATCTTACATATATGTATTTCTAGGCGACGGGATATCTACAAAAAGAAAGCGGCTGTTTTTCTACGAGAAGGAAAGCGTGCAGAGGCTAGAGAATGTCTACAGCGATGTATTGACGTCACACCTCAGATGGCACTGAATCTCATGAATGTTAGTATTGTATAATAATGTTTTCACTGCATCCATTAACTGGCAACCTGGTGAACATGTCTTTCATTTATTGGTTCAGAATTGAATGGTGTTAGGAAGAGGTTGATGACATGGAATTAATCGTCACCTAAAAATCAATTTTACATTTTTAGTCAAAAGAAATCAGTTTATGAAGAGCACTAAAAGTTAATGCAGGGCATCTAGAATTTTTTTTTAATCCACTAACCATCGGAACAGTGATTTTCAAAATTTACTAGCCTGACATAAAAATTCACTAGCCCTACCTCCTAAAGATAAACCTCAAACTTGACGATCGGATCGACTCGCTGCATTTTGAAGGATTAAAAAAAAAATCCATTTTATTCTTTCGTTTTTAATGTCATTTTTTCTTCTTCTCTTAAAAGAAATTACTTCATCACATTAAAATAAAATTCACCAAATGTTTGTAAATTAGTGAGTTGTAGAATTGGCTCTCTGTGTACTGACATTCATTTGTCTTTGGTTTTCGTACTGACTTTTATGTATTATACTTTATAGGCATGTCGTGAACGAGGTGTCGACTGTATAGTAGCTCCTTATGAAGCAGATGCACAGCTGGCTTATCTAAACAGAGTTGGAATTGCACAGATCATAGTTACAGAAGATTCAGACTTGCTACTGTTTGGTTGTGAAAAGGTGATACTTGTATGATAAAACAAATTGAGAATCTGTCATACTTGTATCATAAAACAAACTGAGAATCTGTCATACTTGTATAATAAAACAAATTGAGAATCTGTGATACTTGTATAATAAAACAAATTGAGAATCTGTAAAATGGATGAAGCACTGACAATATTGTCCTCAGAAAACTCGCTCATGTATGTGTATAGTTTGCACATCTAATTTTCCATTAGTGTATTATTATATATAAGGAGTCACACTGTATAAATGGGTTATGCAGAATGATATAACTTACTTAATGCATGTTTGCATAACTGGTTATGCACATTCTCAATTTTGAAAGATCATAAGAACACCTGTATTTAAAAGATATTTGATTCAAAGATGTCCCGTGTAGGCTACTGAATGGGTTGAAGATTGTGTTAGCAATTTGATAAATATGAGATAAAAATTATTCAAGAGATCAACGTATGTTCAGTGAAACTATTAAGACCATTTACTCTTCAAAATAAAATTGTTATGTGAATACGTTTTGCATATAGTCACTGATCCAAGAAAGTAAATGCAAGCAATCACAAGTTTATGATTCTGTTAGTGGTGAAAATGTGACACGTGAAAAAGAATATAATATTTTTTTTGACAGAATGTAGAAATTCAAGCCTTTCTTGAATATGGACAAGTGTTCATCATAAACATAGCCTTGTTTTGAATAAAATTGATTATCTTCTATATAATTAAAAAAATTATTGTTGATTGCAATGTAATTTATTTTCAGATTATTTTTAAAATGGACTTCAATGGAAATGGATTTTTGGTGGAAAAGAATCGGTTAAATGAGGCTCTGGAGATACAGAATGGTTTTTATACGTTTGAGAAATTCCGATATATGTGTATTTTGTCTGGCTGTGACTACTTGCCATCATTACAGGGTATTGGCCTTGGTAAAGCTGCAAAAGTGTTCCGAACTGCCCGACAGGCTGACATAAGACAAGTGAGTTTGTCACCTAAACTTAAATTGTAATTCCAAGATACTAAGATTACAGAGTCATTATGTAATATTTTAATTTCCTTAAGAAATCAGAGGACACTAAATATTTTTTACATAAACATTTGACTAGCAAATTTATTATTCTCATTGATCTTATTTAATGCCCTGGACAACTTTTATCACATTTTATTTTTTTGTCTTTTGGACTGGATTATCTAACCTTTTACTGCTGTTGGAAAATTCAATCTTACCCTAGAATCTATGTGATATATAAATAGGTGTGACATGGGTACCTTTGTAACTACTTCATAAAATTAATGTTAATTTCACAGCAAAAATTTTTAGTTATCTTTAAATGTTTAACTTTATGATAAAAGTTTTGTGATAAAACAGATGCTTGGTTACTTCAGATTTGTATTTATGGTGAAATTGTTATAATTTTATGTCTTTATAGAATGTAGTAATCATAAATAGGCAAGAAAAAGAATCAGTTTCCTTTTTGTGGGGTATAGATCAGACAGTTCAAACCCTTGGAAGAAAATGTTTTTATAAAGACTTCAGTAAACCTCAACAGTCACACAAGTATTTTCTGCCTTGGGTTACAATTACCTTCTCTATACCTCACAATGCAGATAAATTCGGTTAACATTTATGTTTGCAGAGTAGTATTTTCATAATATATTTTATTTACTTAAATTTCATAATGGTTTTCAAGTACATATATAAATATTTTCAAATTTTCAGTTGTTGAGAAAGCTACCAGCCTATGTTAAGTTAAAGAATGATGTTCCTGCTGACTATGTCGAGGGGTTTATTAAAGCTGACAACACATTTCTATACCAGTTGGCTTTTGATCCTTTGAAAGGGGAGTTGGTTCCACTTAATCCATACCCACCCGAAATGGATTCATCTGACCTTACATATGCTGGACCGTATCCTTTTAGCTGATGTAAATTTTTATTTATAATTATATAGTAGGCCTATTACAGAATAAAATAGAAAAATAAACTAAACCTTGAAGCAATACAAATTCAAAAGTTAAAAAAGATTTGTTTAGGAACCATATTTTTGCATTCTAAAATGAATTTGTAGCATATATGAAAAAGAAGTGTTTAAGTCACTATACAATTTGGCAGGGCTTCTAGATTTGTTTTTAAATTCACTAGCCGTCGGACCAGTGATTTTCAAAATTCACTAGCCCAACTTAAAAATTCACTAGCCCTACCTCCTAATGATAAAACTCAAACTTGACGATCGGAATGACTTGCTAAATTTTGCAGGAACTAAAAAAAATGTTTACAACAAAATGCACCCTGATTCATTGTTAGATTAGTTTCACAGTTTAAAAAAAAAAACAATAGATCTATCAACTAGCTACCTACAAATTTATTTACAAAAAATGCCACGTGCGATTGATTGTCTCAGACTTCTTGGATGACTGACTTGGTCTGAGTAAGACTAAACACTGACAACGATATCTTGCCGGAAACAAAAATCTGCAGATCATGCTAGCGATTTATTTGATGTGTTCCAGGCTAATAATAGTCTGACTTTATTTATCGAAACTAGTATGTCGAACGCTTGTTTTGACCGGGAACAGAAATCTTGCCAATCTTGGACTGCGTTATTTTGCAGATTACGCTAGTGAGTTATTTGATGTGTTTCAGGCTAATAATGGTCGGACTTTATTTATCGAAATGAGTATGTCGAGCGTTATTCATTGCAGTTTTTTAGTTCCGTTTTCTTCTTTTTTTTGTATGAAATTCCACTAGCCGTCTGGCTACTGGAAAGTGATTATTTGGTAGCCCGACAGCAAAAACCACTAGCCACAGGTGTCGGGCTACCATATTCTAGAAACACTGATTTGGATGATTTCAGAAAAAATAAATAAGATGTAGTAAGATACTTCAAACTTAAAAATCAGTGTCTGAATTTCTGGTTTGAAAAACAAAATTCATCTGTATAATTAAATTTTAGCAAGCAGATTGTTGATACAATGTAAGTTTAATTTAAAGACCAGGAAATTTTTTATTATCTTTTTCGCATGGTGCATCTTGTCTCTGAAGCATATATACATGTAAGTTAAGTTTGATACCATGCATCTTTCTGTTATGTGTGACAAAATAAAATATAAGAATCAACATGGCACTTTAATTTTCTTATCTGTTAAGTTTTTTATCTGATGATCGTGCTTACCAGATTGCACTTGGAAATATTGATATAAATAGTGGCCAGAGAATTGCTGACTTTGACCCAGGTACCTTTCAGGTAAATATAGCAATAAAAACTCAGAAACAACGTAGTACTGATGACATTATGACTCAGAGTCTTTCTAAAGTAGTGTCGGAAATAGAATAAAAATGATTTTTGTCAATTATTTCTTTTATATTAATCTGGCACCCACGTAAATATTTTGTAAATGTATATTTAATGACACTTTACCTAATTTAGCATTTACTTATTACGCTCTAGTTGGAACATACTATATCACATATTGCAATAGCAATGAAATTGATACATGTCACTCAATACTTAGTAGTCTCTTCCAATAAAGTTGAAAAGCACCTGATTGCTAAAATATTTCTTTTAATTTCAAGAGTAAACATCATCTTATACATCAACTAGGGCATAATCAATTAAATACTAAACTAGGTAAAGTTTCATTAATTATATATTTACAAAATCTTCACATGTCAATTTAATATGAAAGAAATAATAGATGAAAATAATTTTTATTCTATTTCCAACACTATTTAAGTACACATTACTAGTATATGATACTTCTTGTAGTACACAATGTTCTCTTTAAAGTATGATACTCTTTATAGAATAGGATATATTTCTCAGTCAGGATACTTGATTATTTTAAAATTAGTATTCAGACTAAAAATTGTATACATGTATTATAAAAAAGTGTTGTTATATTTTTTTTTAAAGAAATGTTCTCAGAAAATTCTGTAGAAACAATCTGAAATAACTGGACTAAACAAGAATTAATTTATTATTCCTTCTAATTTTCTTTTACCATATCGTAAGTTTAATATAATATTCCAAATATGAGATTTTATTATTTAATTAGTACACAATTTTGTGAAAACTGTCAAGCATTTAAATGGTTGGTTTGGTCTTTTTCATTTGGACATTATGAAGGTCATCGTGACTTTTCATTCTGGTTAATAAATAATTGTAAGCAAGCATAGAATTTTAATTGTGGTTATTTTATCTCCTACTAGCCCAGCAAATGCAGCAAGAAGCAGCCAGAACATCTGCATATGTTAAGTATATGGAACAAGAGCTACAGACCAATGCCTAAGATTGGCCTGAAGGAAATTCAACCAACAGAGAGACCAGTATTGAAGGGCAAAGAGATGACAGTGGAAAGTAGAATTGTTAAAAGACCAAGGACGACAATAGGTACAGTGATATTTTATACTTTAATGTTATTATCTCTGTTTTGGCATTTACTAAAAGTGTTTTCTTTACAATTTTGACATTGCACATGAAAACCCAGGCAAAGATGCAAGCAGCTATTTTAAGCTACAGAACATCAAAATGAGCTAATTTATGAATTTTCGGTTTTCTGTCTAAATCACTTTTATCTCACTCTTATTTCTACATTCTCAAAAGGGGATTTTAGTCATACTTGTCTAAAACATTAGTTATTTCATCGATTTTGACCTGGTCATATTGATGCAAACTTTATGTGCAGGATAAATATTTTAAAAATTCATAGAAAAAAACAACTAAGCAAGATAGGCAAATTCAGTTTTTTGCACATTTCTTATAATTTTTTAAAGTGTTATGATTAGATATAGAATTATTTTTTTGAGCCTTCATGCAGCAACACATATTTTTAATAAATGAAATGACTATGAGTTGTAGCATAGAGGAGAAACCTGCTATATTTTGTTTGGCAGTCAACACTTTGAACCCATTGATTTAATTTGGATAAAACTTCAATACTTAATGACCTAGTTATATTTATTTTTAGATAGCAAAGATGTGAAATCAGACAACGAACTAACCAACATCTATGAGGAAATTTCACCAGATGCAAAGAGGCCCAAGTTACAAGAGCATGGAGAAGATAACTCTATTGGAGAGAGCGTGAAGAGTGATGAAGACTCTTCACTCCTGTGTGATGCTTCCGAAGTAGAGATGTCTCCATTATCATCACCTAAGAAAGAATGCCACAGATCATCACACACGCAACCACTCACTGCAGCTAATATTGCAGAAGATGCCATGAAAATAATTGTGGAAAGAGAAAACAAGGAAAATGTTGTAGTGGTTCCAAAAAGAAATAGATTTGCCGTTTCTTCTCTGGTGAAGAAGAAGTTCAGTTTGAATGCTCCCAAAGTGGATGTTACAGTTCGTAGCAGGTAACTCTTCCAGATTTACTATTTATTTTGATGTTAATTTATCAGACAAAGTTAAAACAATGATTCTCCTCAATTTATAAAGATTTGGTAAAATGTAGAAGATTTAGGTTTTAAGAGATGGACTTGAACAACATCGGTGAGTCTCAAGCTGATGACAGTGGTTCAAAACCTGTTGGAGGCTGGCTCACACTTGATTACATGTCGAAATAACCAAATGTTTGACATCCAACAGCCAATGATTAATAAGTTAATGTACTCTAGTGGTTTCATTAAACAAGAAAAAAAGAACAACATCACATATTTGACTGACTGGTCAGTTATGTTGATTAAAACTTGTTTGGCATTCGTTACTTCAGTCATTCAGCTCTTTAAAACAAATTCTTTACTGTATATCTTACAGGGGTAGAAAGTAACAATTTCACTCACATGAGGGAGTAGTACACTAGAAAAGTTACTAGACCCCATAGAAACATTCCAGTTCCCCCATTGCTGGCTAGAACTATGTGAATGACAGACATACAATTTTGTGGTCTGTCTTAAGAAAACTTAACAACAAGCTCTTCAGTGAACATATATTATTAGGTAGTAATGGCGTATCACTGACTGGGCAATATAAATCAATAATAAATAACATACAAACTAAAAAAAAGTCAAAACTAAATATTTAAATTTCAACTTGTCTGGGGCAATGTTGTGAGCATTATTTTCTATCCCTATTAATTAATATTATTTATTAAAGTCCTTTTTTAAAAACATTATTTATTTATACTGACATTTTATTTCAGGTTTTTTGCAATGTCTGAAGAATTGCATCTGAAAAGTGAAAATACCAATAAAGATACCAGTGTGAACCCAAAAGAACATAGTATCTCGAATACAGAGGATTCTGATGATGATAAAATTTCATCTAACACCACAGTCTACAGAAACACTTTAAACCAAACAATATCTCCTGATAAATCTGAGCAATCAGAAAGTTGTCATCAGCAGTGTTCTTCGTTTCCTGAATTTGAAAAATCAAAGAAGTCACCTGGTTCAGCTTTCAGCTGGGACAAGTTTAAATACGCAGAGACAAAAACTTGTGAAAATTCAGCTGCTTCCAGAAACAAGCAATCTGTTAACAAACATTTTAAACCTGTAGTTAGTTCTCAAAGAAAGAGTACAGACTTTTTTTCTCCAGTGGTTAAATGTGATTCATCAAGAGAAAGTGATTGCTCCAGTCAACCAGACACTTCATCTCAGTTACAAGTCGGTGTCACAGACTCTACTGGGAAAACACATCAAAAAAATGTTAGCAAGTTCTTTTCTTCATTTAGCAAGTCAGACTCTTTACCTAACAATGAATTTTCAGCTAATTCGATTTCAGCAGACGGCAAGCCATATTCTCATAAATCTAAAGATGTTTTTAGCAGACTTCATAGATCTGTTTCTTGCTCATTGCTCAATTCGTCGGGTGAATCTGTGAGTGAGTATGAGACATTCAGTCAGAGGTCGAATTTGGAGAGCATAGACTCGGACTGCCTTTCTGACATAATTGATCTGACCGACATTGAAGACTCTACAGATAGTACTAGACTTAGTCAGGATGATGAACAGTTTTCTCCAAGAGCAAGTCTGTCTCAATCTAGTAAGTTAACTAAGTCATCTACCCTAGTTTTGTCAGTAAATTACTGATTAGTTAATGCAACTCTTGTTTATAGTTTTGTTTTCATATCGGATTTTACCCAAGAGTTGATGAATTTGCCTAAGCAACAAACTTGTTTTTGCGAGAGACTTAGACTAATGCGATGGAATCCAAATGCCAACTGAGCCCAACACCTGCAATTAAGAAAATGCCCATGGCAAAATAAATGCTGTGGAGAAATAGTGTCCATGGCAATTTTAGTGCTCACATTTCCAACTCTTGAGTTTGCTAACAAAAAAAAAACTTTAAATTTTTGTTTGTCGATAGCAAAAAAATTGCCGCAGAGATTGAAAAACTGTGGCAATCTCCATGGCATAGCCAATTGCAGCAGTCAATTTCAGGGGTTCTGAGCCCATCACTTTTCAAACTGGAGACTAGAAGAAGAATCTAAGATGATGGTCATCGTGTTCTAGATGTGTTCTTATATTGTCATATCTATATTGTCTTTGAGGAATTTAGACAGCCCAGATGTTAAATATATTAGTAAATAATATATCATTTACCAGAAGGATTTCCTAAGAATTTTATCTGGAACATAATAATTCTTAAAAATCAAATCAAATATGGATTGCAAGACTTGGTTTTAGTATATTTCATCCTAAAATGAGGTCTTTAAGTAACTCTTAATGTAAAACTGCTGCTTGTTTTCCATTCTTAAATTAAAATCCCATTCTATTTTATTCCTAGGTTACAAGAAAAAAGTGTGCCGTGTTTCTGGACTGTCAAGATCAACAAAGAAGAAAAAAGAGAAAATTGTTGCCACAGAAAGCCAGAAAAGCATAAAAGACATGTTTTCAAACTTCGCTTTAAAGAGGTATCCACTTTTATTACTGGTTATAAGGCTATTAACGGAAAATGGCTTTGTGTAGGCACATCCAACTGATATGATCAATTTGAATTTGATAAATGTTATTTTGTTAAGTTTACCATCTAAAACAACCAGTAGATGTTTCAGGGATGAAAGTTTGCCACATGTAGGTGAAATTCCACCTTTTTTTTTGAGCAGAGACAAAAATAAAAAAGCCCTTTTAATCTTTCTTTCATTCAGACCAGAATTCCTTCTTTTAATTCAAACCCAACCTTCCTCCGAAGTTTAAATTCAACTATTAGTTAACATGGCTGTTCACATGATGGCCACCATATTTGTCTCTTTGCCACTGGCCAGCTTTGTCTCGTGAAGTTAAATCTGTGTGAGAACAATGTGTAGATCAAATACAGATCTTGTTTGTACAGTATGAATGGGGGCTGCTATTGATACGAATGAAAATGTTAGTTCTGTTCTATATATATTTTTTTTCAATGGGATATTGCTCCCCTATTCTGGTAAAACATAGTAACTGACATTTTGGTCAAAATCGAGTTTGACCCATTTTTGGAGTTACTAGGTTCTACCCTTTCATTTATTGAAGTAAAAGTGAAAAAAACCACCATCCTGTATAATAGATTTTGCACTGGAAGAACCGAGCAACTTCACCAATGCACAATCCTGATCAGGAAAAACCTAGCAACTAATTTTTATCAATTTCATGAAAAAGTGAGTTACTAAGTTTTACCAGATATGGGGAGATCGTACAAAGTGCTCAATAAGTCAGTGGACTTGAAGGCCAAATACTTACTCCAAATCTCTGAAAATCTTTCATCTCTGTTTTACAACTATACCAGGGTTTTTTTACAGAGGTAAAATGCATATCATATTCATATTTTAACAAAAAATTCCATCTTGAGGTGGTCAATTCCTACTTTTGAACACAATTTTATTTCCACGTTTTAATTCTTCATGAGGTTAATTATTAAGAAAGTGCAACAGTGTTCTAAATGGAAAGTTTTTCTTATTTAAGTATGTACTAATATGAAAGTTGATATAGAATTACAGTGCAAGTTGGCTTGAAAAATAACACTTAATGTTTTTTTTTCTTATTTGTGTAGATTCTTTTGTGGAAGGTGTGGGTCTTTATTTACTTTTTAAATAATATGCCAGTGTCAAAGTTATAAACAAACCATTTATAGACAGCTCCCAGGGATAACCTGATATCTTGGTTTTAGTGATTTGTACTAATATACATTTGTAACATGTCTATAAAAGTGACAAGCATTTGTTTAAATTCACTACACTAAACTAAAATAGCATATATTTTGTTTACACAACAGAATAAAATACACCAAAATGGTATAGCTCAAACTAACCTTTTAAATTACTTTGTTTTATTACTTTGCTATGTTTTATTTAAATTTTTACAAAGCAGATTTAAATATTGCTATTAAGCTCCATATTTGTTAAATATATATTTTAAATTAATTCTGTTTACAGGCAGACTGAGAAGATAGCATCAAGAAAAAGTAGCTGAAGGCCAGAGAATTGTCCATAACTTGTGAATGTAAAATTTCGGTGTGCAAGTCTGTGACACTTGTTTTAAAAGAGCTTTGTTCATGTTTTTAAACTGGGCTTGTTTACACCAATGTTTTTAATTTGTGGACATTGAATGGAAGAAACAACAGTTTGTATAAAGTGACCGGCACACACTAGTTCAATAATTGAACGATATGATATTTGGCACACACATGCTCAAGTGAATTAAGTCATTTTGTAAATAATAATTTTAGTACTTAAATAATTTTACTCTTAAAATAAAATGTATTTTACTTAATGATTGTTGTCTTCATGTGTAGAAAAAAGGGCAGTTTAACAGTACCTACAGCACACTGATTATTTGGCAGATGTTTGGTGTCAGATTTAACTATTTTGCAATGAAGGTCTACAGAAGAAACTACCACCTCATAGGGTGCTCCTTTTTTATTAATATTAAAACAAGGGCTTCAGTGAGTGATCACTTCTTGTGATGCATTATGTCCCTGAAATTGTCCTTCCTAAAGAGTATAAACAATCTTTTTATGCAGATAGAAGAATCAGTTTTTTTAAGATTTCAATTTTAGCTCATGGCAGTGTGATACATCTATACATTTTTACAGATTTGTGTATGAAAAGATCATTAAATGTTTTGACATGTTATGGAAAAGTTTTGAAATTTGCTTCTTGAAAGCCTGCAGGAAACCTCTTTTGATGTACTACAGGCACTCTTGAGAGAATAGCTAAAAGCCAGTAACCTGTTACTGGACTCGGGGCTCCCGGCCATTTCCAACACTGCTTACCAATACCATTTATTATCAACTTTATGTCTCTCGCATAAAATTATTTTACAAGACATAAATTTGACAATAAATGGTAGCAAGTTTAATATCCTTTGCATATAAGCAGACCGAACAAATACCAAACAGTCATCATACACTAGTTTGCATACTGGCTATGTTTGGAAACATTACCAGTAAAAATGTTTAGAATAATGTTAGTCATAGCAAAATATATTATCTTTTTTGGACATTAAAATACTACCATCAACAATATTTAAAGAATGTATCATACATTGCAGTCCACAACTAATAAATTATTAAATGGTGCAGTACAAATTCCCATAAATATGTTTCTTATTCATTGTTGAATGATTCACTGGCACATTCTGATGTTCCAACGCTCCTGAGATAAGAATGCTTCCTACAAGCTCACATGTTCTAATAATGACTATCAAATATAGTAAAACAACAAACCACTGTTTATTTATATATATATTATTTTATTATTACTATGTATAATATATTTAATCACAGGCACAAGGAAGAACGGATAATGTTTACATAGCTAACTACCCATAAATAAAAATTCTTAAACATATATAAAACATGTTTATACTTTCATTCCATTAACACAGATATATACAGTCACTAAATAATCTGATATGATTCACTTTCTTTTGTTACTCAAAGAAAGATAAGACAAATCACAATTTTTATGTGTTCACTCTTTGCAACTAAGCAATATACACTTTATAAAAATGGTTGGGGTAGATACAGATAACACTATCCAGCACTCCAGTACCTGTGTTTTGTGTACTCAGTACACTATAAATTACAGCACAAATGAAGCAAAAAAACTTATTCATTTTAAACATAGTTAATAAAACTGAGTATATTCACAAATAAAAATTAAGAAATACTTTACAATTAAGATCTTTAAACTGCTAAAAACAAAATCTAAACAAACAAAAAAAGAACTTCATAATTATTCCAAGTCATTAAACCATGTAATTAAGCTCATTAATGCAAAAACAAAAACAACAAAAGAATAAACGTTGCCATAATTGTACAAGTCAATAAATCAACAGATAATTATCATAAAAATAAAATTTTAAAAACCATCCCAAGAACAAAGGAATGTCAAACATCTTCAACATCAATTTGTTTTTTTATCCTTTAAACTATTAAAAAATAAAAGAAAAAGGACTAATAAAATCAAAACAATAATTTTCATAAATTCTAGATATCTTGTGTCCAGTATGGGACTACTCTACACACTTGCTAACTTATTTCTAAAAGCACCGTTAATATCTTTTCTTTCTCTATTTAATATGCTGTAAAAGACTATACCTCAACATAATTACATTAAAAATAGAAAATAACCATGAAAAGAAATTTGGCGATCAACACCATTAAAAGTAATCTGAAGATTAATTCTTATTTTAAATTTGAGTTCTTTGATTAAAACTGGTTTAGCTGTATTTAATTCAACTTTACACAACAGCATTAAAGTAGATAACAGTAATTTAAGGAATATTTTTTACGCATGTGTTCTTGGGCTTCAGTTCGAGTTTTACAGAACAAATAAAAAATAAAAGTAGACTAATTACTGTTATTTTGATAATAATGTTTTTCATTTTTATGCAAATTTATTTATATTAATAAGTCATGTATACAATCACTACAATATACAAATTTATTCATTCTGTCACTTGAACAGTGATCAATATTTTTTTTAAAAACATGATTATTAATAACTTGATGACATGTTGGCCCAAGTTGGTTTATTTGACATTAGAGATAAACATTTCAAAACTGATTTGCAAATCTTACTTCAATGCTTGTAACTATCAAACAGTATTTAGTAAGAAAATAAATATTCTCTGTAAGCAAAAATAATGCTGCCCAAGTTTAAAAGATACTGTATGTGCGTTTGATGTTGTTAATAATACAAACTTTTATGTTTTTGTTTAAATGTATATATTTGAAATTTAATCAGTATTTAAATATATTGTGATGAAGGTTACATTTATTAATATTTTAACTACAGTTGAAGGCATATGAGAAATTATATCTGTATAGGTTCTGTTTATTTTATAAATTAATACATGTATTTATAAACTGAGAATATATAACATGAATGATGCACTCAAAACTCTACCACATTCATACATAAAATGTATAAAATAATTTAAACATCAAAATTGAGTTGAATGACAATTACTAGTAATTGAATTATATAATTATGTACGGTTGGTATTTAAGATAATAGTATATGACAAAATGATTATTAGCCTCATGTGAATCAAAAGTTTTTAAAAGCCTCCCTAGTAAGCCATCAATTTTTATTATTTCCATTTATAGTTTGGAAATATATACCTTTTACGTTGAAGATGTGATAATATTACTTTATTTACTTTTATTAGTGTTTAATCCTCTAACTTAATTGTATTCATAAAAAAATGGGTTTTCATGTATGATTTTATATTATTAATATTATTGTTGTTATAAATACTGTAGGCCTAATAATAATAATAATTTTCTTTATTGTGACATATTTATTATGATTATAGTCATTTGTTGGACTGTTTATCACACAAAACATTGAATTGTAACTTTAAACCTGCCACCAATGTTAAAAATATCTCAAATCTTTTTGAACTCACATCTTCCAAAATTTTGGAACCTGCCAATTTTATCAATATCATATAACCTAACAATCTTATTCCTAATATCTACATGTATATATATATATATACTGAGTATTTATACTTAAGATATCGAAACACTGATCTATTATCTGCTGTTAACACATTTAGAAAATATATATACACAAATAATTAACATTTAATATGTAACAAAAATGCTCTTTAACAATGTATTATTACAATATAAACTATGTGACAATATAACCATGACTGCTAAAATCAAAGTTAAAATATAAATGAAAGACATGTTAAATTTAATAATATGAACCTCAAACCTGCATATTGTACAACAATATTTCTGCGATTAATCAAATTCTACCTCTATTTCTACACATTTCATAATAAAATAAATATTAAATCAGATGAATTCAGACCTATGTTTATCCTAAATAACAACACATTGTAAGTATAAAGAGGTTTTTTCCAACTGCAATTGTTTTTTTGCTTTACAATATGATTTAAACAGTATTTATCATGAATAATAAATATAATAAGACCTTTCCAATTTAAACAGTTGATAATGGTACATGTATTTAATGAAACTTTGTACAAATATGAATTATAACTAGAAAATGTGCCAAATAACCCCTCGCAATTAGGAAAACCGCATCAGTAAAAAAAGGCCACTTTTGCTTTAATTAAAATACAGTTTGCCTTGGCACTTTGTGTTTAAATACCTATTTTACTATCATATTAGTTTTTTTTTTAAATATGTTAAAGGTAAATAGGATAATACCTCAGATCTGAGCTTATAACTGACC
This sequence comes from Symmetromphalus regularis, assembly GCA_032355785.1. Lineage (NCBI taxonomy): Eukaryota > Metazoa > Mollusca > Gastropoda > Neomphalida > Neomphalidae > Symmetromphalus > Symmetromphalus regularis. The sequence goes on along the minus strand of JAULBS010007735.1, from coordinate 10,475 downwards.
AATATAGACATTAATATATGAATAAATTGAGCATTTTGACTGAATATAACATTATAACGTGTTGGATGAAAGAACAGTTGTTGACAAGAAACTCAATTTTTTCATTGAGACTAAAAAATATTTTATGATAAGCTGGTTCTGATAAAATAAATTCCACAATTTTATATCGCCTTTTATCAATTTGTCCTTAAAGCAAAAAAGCTGATGACAAATGCAAGTGCTGAATAATATCTCTTTCTAAAGTACTGGTGGCAATTAGACTTGATATTATAACTGCTAAATTTCATCTAATAGAAATTGCTTTGGACTTCTGATTAAAGACAACTTTTAGATGATTGAAGCCACTGATAATCAGATGAAAAGTTGTGAATATTATTTCAGAAGGCACTTTGTTGATAAATTCTAATTTATTCTGAACTATCCTATTGTATGCTATCACTTTATTGCCAGCATGAAACCTTCTAGCTAATGTGCATAATCTTTTTATATAGTGAGTATAATCGCTTTAGTTTATAGTGAGTATAGATTAAAGCAATGCAAATTTGCTTAAGTGTTGGCAATTTAACACAATCCCAGCTATTTTACAAATGAGCACATAATTACAAACATTTAACATTCAGCTTTATTTTTTTTGTCATTCGGTATATAAATGCAGCATTACAGTAACTATTTTCATCTATAATCTTGGAACTCATTTTCATTCAGTAGTTTCATCAATCAATAACAATTTACTAAACGGCCTTAAATGGAGTCTATTCCTCTAAGAAAATACATTAAATAGTTGTGGATCTAGGCGGTGACCCCACCACCCCCACTAAATTATATGATTTAATTTTTTGTTTAACTTTAAAAGATTCTTTACTGCCCCCTAAATGATTTTCTGGATCTGCCACTGTTAAAAGAAATTAGTTTACTATGTAACCTCTGAATATTATTCATCCTTTGTGCTCTTCAATAAGGGATGGATTGGGAAGTGCATATATCCAACTCCGCCCAGCAACCATCTAATTGTATCTCCTAAGCAATTGCAAGGTCAGGCATGTACTGATAACACCCTTCTCTATCCCCTACCATTTCAGCAGATTCTCTGCCCCCCAGTAATTGGAAATCCATCAACCAATATTTGTGCATCTGTATGAAAACTGTGACAGATTATAATGCCTGCAACTAGTTTGAATATAAAATAACATTACAAATACAATTCTACATTTTTTAAATAAAATATAATGAACCTTAGAATTTTACATAATTATATATTCTGATCAGTTATTAATTTGTTCACACATTATCTATTATCTGGAAAAAGGTTCAAAAAGGCAACGAACTATTATCATGGCAGGTTTTAATTAAACATTATAGGTAATAAATAACCTTTGAAAAGAAATGCTGCCATCACAGTTCATTTGTACATGCTGTGGTACCTTTTTAAAGATGTATGATTTGTTAACAAATTAAATCATTAAAGTTATTTTAACAAAAAACTAAATCAACCTGGATGGACGGATGGACAAACCCAATTTACTGTCCTTCATTTTTCTTTAAAAAGGTGGGGACAACACATTTAAATTTTAAATTATTTCAAAATATATATACTGATTTCATTCCCCCTATCCACCCAATAAATTCCAGAAATCTAAAATATTTAAAATCCAATATGTTTTACATAGAAATAAATTAATATTCATCAGCTGTTAAGAAATGTTATGATAAAATAATACTTTCAAGGGCTTTGCTCTGGTTCATGTTATCCAGCTCATAGTACACACAAGTATAATTTTGGACATCACGTGATTTAACGACATCTCAATACCGTATGTCTAACACTAAACTAAATAACAACACTAAGCACTATTCTCACATTAATATTTCACACTCTTTTAAGAATCAATTATTTCTATCTATGCTTAATAACAGCATGGGTTTTGTCTACTAATAAATATTGTAAATAGGCAGTTTTATGAAACGATGTATAAACTAGTTTTAAGAGTATTGATATTTTTAAACTTGTAAAATAGATATTGACATCAATTTTCATCTGAAAACATTAGACAACAATACATTTGGTCTTGTGTTTTTATAAAGCAATTAAACATGTATTCAGAAATGTTTATGTGTCAAATTGCTTCTGTTATACCATATATAGTATATTAAGTAATGAAACTTGTAAAGCTCATGTTTTGATCAAGTGCCACACACATCAATACATTTATATAGTTGCGGATCTACGGGGCCCCAAGAGCTTCACCCTCCTAAATTTTGCGATTTAAATAACATTAAAAAACATTATTATCATTATATTAAAAAAAAATCAATGTTAAAGAAAATGGATTTTCTGAATCCGCCGCTTGTATATGTAATTGTTTATGTTTTCAGCCTGGATTTCTTATCTTTTATCCAATGTAAGACCAAACAAACAACACTGTATTTGATGTTTGCATTTACAGAAAGAAAAACATTATTTAAAAAAAAAAGAAATACCCCCAATATATCCAACCAAAAGAATCAATAATGCCAAGCCATTACCTTCTCCACATTAATTTTCTCATAATTATAAAATTCAGATTTAAATACGACTCTTAGCACCACATTAAAAAAGAAAACTGTATGAGGACAGTTAAATTATTAATGTTAAATCATGACAAGTGGTAGCCGGTAAAAAAAACAAATTTGTTTCAAAAACGTAACATGTGTATATGAAACAGAATATATATTTTTATTACCTACAAGGGCAATAATAACAAAGAAAATAACTAACTACAGCACATTCAAGCAACATTTTTATCATAAAGAAAATTTCTTGCATTACGATTGATGCAAACTGATTAACAAAGTATTAAGCTAGTTTTCAAAATCGCATTACTTCTTAAACCTCATTGGCCAACATTTATTTTCTATGCTGTAATTTATTGTTTTATATTTGTACTTTTTTTTATTCATGCAATTTGTATTATGATAAGCAAAAGTAGTGCTGACAAAAAAATGTGGCATATAATAGCTTTATTTTGATCACTAGTTTATGAATTATCAAAATAGCTATTAATTGCAGGTTTACTCCCAACGCTTGTTGAGAACTGAAACAGCCAAATTATAAATATCTTGGAAATGAGAGAATATAAATGCAGAAAACAGGTTACTTCAAGCAGACGTCATGCATCCAGTACTTATCTATCACTCAGAGATACTGATAGGTTGGTTATACCATGCTGCTTTCGTATGTTAACCTTGTTTAAATTAATCATCATCTAGCAGCTCTGTAACCTAATTTTAGGCAGTTGCTTGTGCAATGTTATGTTTTTAATGATTTACATGAAATAAACAATGAAAATAAATGCCAATTTTTGGTGACATTTTAAAACAGCAGTTCGTATAAGATTGTTATTTGATGTTATAGTACAGCCCATTGTTAGATCTGTATAACTGAGAAAATAAGGCTACATAAATTTTAAGAAGTTTTCAATGTTTAAAAAAAATATTTTAAAAACATTTTAATTCACAAAAATAGCACATTTATATTTCTTAAACAGGTAACCATTTTATCACATGCTGTTTCAAACTAAAGAGGTCCTTGAAAATTTTCACATAAAGAAATTAAAAAATAATATAAATTACGTAACCCGTTATGAGTTCCCACTGGGGTAGTAATTAATATTAAGCTGCAATGGAATCTTAATACAGATGCATCTTGGGTAGGGATGACTAGCTGTTTACTATACAGAAATATAACGCAAGATGTACACCTAAGAAAACGATACCGTGTCACCACATACACGTTAAAATGCAGTAAAATTTCAAAGTTTAAAATACTGTAATGTATTAAAATCCAACTAATGCCAGTAGTATATAAAACAATCTCAAATTTTAACAGCAAAAAAAAATAAAAGAAATCAATCATTATGCACATGCATTCACACCACACAATTGGTTGAATTTCTAAAATAGCAAACTGAGCAATGGTCTAATGATGTAAGAAATCTGGAGATACGCCGACACCACATAGAAGACGTGAAACAGAAACATACGTAATGCATCAACCTGCATTACACCATCTTTTCTAATGGGCAAAGATCTCCTGGGGAAATCCATACTGGGCACTAAGTCATTTTCATAGTAGTCATCCAAGAAGTTTTCTTTTTCCTTGTAGCGGTCATAAAGCCATTTTGTAAGATCTTCTGTGTTTGATGGCAAATCCGTGATCGGGTATGCTTTGTAATGCACCAGTATTTTACAAGAGGGCCAGTAGCCAAGCATGATGCCTTGAAGATCAAGTGGATGACCGTGTGGATAAGCTATGGTGATGTCAATCACCCACTGCAGCACTGTACTGTTGGGTCCTACAAGAAGAAACAATGTAGAATGAAACATAACTCTACCAAAATGCATCAATACACATTTGTGGGCAATAACTATCTGCAAAAAGTAAAGTTTGTTTTATTTAACGATGCCTCTGGAGCACATTGATTTATATCTTATCATCAGTTATTGGACGTCAATCATATGGTCATTCTCACATATTTATTTTTAGAGGAAACTCTCTGCTGCCACACAGGCAACTCTTTCTGATAAGCAGCAAGGGGTCTTTTATATGCACCGTTCCAGAGACAGAACAGCATATACCACGGCCTTGGCAAGTCTGCACATGGAAATTTAAAATGAGATCTATTTCAAATCTGCCAGTCTGATAGGAAACACATGATGAAAACATGTCTGTATTACATAAAACTATACTGAGTAGATTATGTGAAATACTACAACATGCTGTAGATGTACATAGTATTTAAACAAGACTATACCATCAGATACTGTTTTACTGATAAAGTTGTTTGAACCTCTTGCTTGGCCTGTGATTGAATCCATTATGACCTGCATGGCCCCAGTCCTTGGCAGCGTCACATGCTTGAGAATAGGGAGATTATTCTTTTGTGCATATCTGAAAAATAAGTTTATAATGACAACATTTTATATTTGTATAATAAACTACATGCAAACACATAATATGCTCTCATTGTGGAATAAAAGTGAGATTCTTGCAACTTCCTATGTGGCTGTCAAGTAATATATCTCAACAGAACTAATGTAACATAGTCTTCCATGTTATTGTACATGTTTATATGTCTCAAAAATATATACTGAACAGCAAAAGAAATGTAAATTTAATTTGCACGGTTTGATTGATAAAAGCCTACCATATTTTGACATTGATTGTTTTGCTTATTAGGAGCATGTGCAGAGAAGTGTAAAGTATGCGCAGCATGAGTTTTATGGTTTTATGAAATTTTCGTCTAATTTTATTAAACTGGGTCTGAACAAACATTTGCATTTCAGTATATATCACAAGAATCCTTGCATAATTATTGTGCTCTAAAATTGGTTGCAATAAATAACATGGGTAAAAAATGAAAACAAATATTAGAATTAGATACGACAACCAACATTCCAGATGGTTTGTTTACAAAGATAAGTTAAATTCTACATAACTGTCAAAATCTTTTGTATAATTGATTGATGTTACAAACCCTTGCTTAAAAACATGTTACTAAACAACTGATATGAGTCCATGAGATATATAATTTCCTATATACATGTATGTGTAATAAAAAAAAACATTTTATAAAATGTTATCACATAACTTGAAATACTTTTATTACTATACCAGGAGTAAACAAGGATGTAAAAAATAAAAAAATATATATATATATATATACTAATTATTACAAATAATAATATATATATGTATGTCATAATGTCTTATTTATTACTATTAATCATGTTCAGATACCTTTGGCTAGCTTCCCTTCTTTTTCTCAGGAAACCACCTTCAGGAAACAAAACAAGCCACTTCTTATATTGTGCTGCAAAATTTGACTTTAAATAAGAACCCAACCTCTCAATTTCAGCTTTTCGGCCATCTTTTCCCTGAAACATTACACAATTATTATGTACATTAGTGTAACATCTCACTCAAACATCAAACAGTGAAGAGCTATTATGGGTACATAATAAATTTGTGTCTTAATTGAGGGAGGTCCTAGCGCACTAGTAATTCTTAATCTACTCAATGCTTTAATTACACTCAGGGCTAGAAAGAAGTGGCCAATCGTGGACATTGTCCAGTACAAATTTATCATTTTGTCTCACACTGGTGTTTTAACTTTTAGTTTTTTTTTCTTTTCTTTAATGACACCACCACAACACATTGATTTAATAATTGTTAGCTACTGGATGCCAATTTAAAAAAAAAAATTGCATTAGCGTCAAGGTATTGTTTATATGCTCTTTTTCACAGACAGAACTACATTTAGGAGTAGCTGAAAAATTTACATTCCACCAACTTAAAGGGGATTTGAACCATGATTCTGTGTTTTAGAGTCCAGTCTTCTACTGACTGAACTAGCAGAGAAATTTCAACAAGTTAGCCAATTCCTGGAGGAGCCCTTTATTCTGTTGACACTATTAAAGTTTAAGGAGGTAGAGAATCTGCCTGAGAGGCAAAGGATGGCTGAATCAATAACCTTCAAAGAACCCATTGGGCTATTTCTCATTCTGCTTGTACATAAAATCTTAAATTTATTATTACCTGTTGTATGAAAAAATCTCCTCTAAGAATAGAGACCCATCCAAAGTGAGTGAACTTAAAAATATAATCCATGATCCACATGACATGCCCTCCAACCAATCCCTTGCCATGCAACGTGGTCATGACAACAAGAGTGTCTGCTGTTGACTGGTGGTTACACAGCACTAGTGTGTTCTCATTATACAGACTGGTAATATCATCACCACATTCATATACTGTAAACAAACAATAGACACCATGTTATGTCACATGCAAAACATTGTACGATTCAATATACTTTCTTAAAATATTATTTTCTTCTTTTAAAAATACAATATTAAGAATTTATTTAATTCCAATTAATTATAATTATTACAACAACAACAAAAAAATAATAATAAATAAATTATTTTTCAATATAATTTGATTAATAATCATGGTGTTTTTTTTAATTAAATGGTTTACAAATATTTTTTCCTCCAAACTTTGAGTGGGTAGCAAAGAGAGAAACAGAGAAAAAAAGTTTATTTTAAAATATATTTAAAATAATACATACATTTATACGGTCAAAAGAATGGATTTTTTTTTTTATGCTTTCAAAGTTTCATTATGTATGAAATATCTTTCATTTAAGACATTACTTTATACCGATTCATCATGTACAATCTTTCTGCATATGCCCACATGTTTGTATAATATTCAAATAATTGTGAATTTCGGAATGAAGAAACTCTGGATGCAAAACATTACAGGTAATACTAACATTATTAACAATGACCTAGTGATGTACTCACTCTTGTATCCTCCACTATATAGCCAAGAAGCTACAATGGTGAGAAGACCTTTAAACAAAACTGTCTCAATCTTCCAGAACAACTCCCAGCAGACAAAACGCATTGGCCACATCACCAGCAGCCAGATGCAATAGGCTGGGATGGCATAAAAATTGGATGCCACGATAATAAAACATCTGACTGCATACCATATGTAGTAAAATGGTTTCAGTGGCAGAGCTTCCATGTTTGTGAACAGAAGATGATCAATGCAGCTGTTCTCTACATGTATATCACTCCTTCAATGACAATCTGAAAAAAGAATGTTTTTTACCTTCAAGGGCAGTGACATTGGAAACACTTGCCCCCCTTCCCTCCACAATTGTTCTTTTCCTGTGTTTTGCATTATTAATTATTGTCAAGCACGTAGAGTACCCTCCTGGCAATGGATCCTCAATAAATATAATATAGTACACAATCAAGATAAATCAGTGCATGTGTGAACTTTGACATATTTATGCTGAGTAAACAAATTTGGTCAGAAATTCTGTAGCCAAATTCAGTTTCAGTTAGCCAAATAAATTGAACAAAATAAAGGCCTTTAACTCATTTACTTTATTGCCAAAGACGAAATCATCCAAAGTGTACCAAATCAATTTTAAGTAACTAAAAAGGTGGTGTTATTTCAACTGACAACAAAGCTACCAAGTTCGAACTTTTCCAGTGTTGTCTGAATGAACTGTGTATGTGAGCATAAAAATGTGCAGAAACAGCAAAAAGTATTTAGATTATTTATTGACCAATTCAAGGCAGGAATTACACAAGTAACAAGGAAGTAGAGAGTCAAAACAGTGGCAGATCGAAAGTGACACATGATTTTCAAATTAACTGTTTGGTGATTTCATAATCCATTGCATTTGCCAAATTCCATTTTAATTCATATTTAGCACTTGGTGAACGACAGCTTAAACCCTGATTTATCGGTTCGCTGTAAGTTGAGAATAAATCACAACAATATTTTTAGATCACAATAAAAGGTCACGATCATGTATTTTTTAGGTATCCTGGAATAATCAGTTTCCGGTCTGTTATTATTAAGGGGGAAAAACTCCTGCACATGCAGTTGTAATTGCATAATCAATGTAACCAAATAATATTTTACCTTGGTTATGATACTATTAAAATCCACCAACAAATCTTTCAAATCCTATGTGTTTATATATTTTTTAAAATTAAATAGCTATCTGGTGAGATGTTGACATTTTGTGAATTTCTCTCCAGAGCCAGTCTATTTTTAGAAAGTGTTACAGTTTAGTTATCAAACCGTAAAACATACGAAGAACCATGTGGGTCATAAATCCATGATACAAAACAGAACCAGTTGAACTTGAAAATGTAAATAAAGTAACATAAACATATATATATAAATTGATTTTCACAAACACACTTGATTTATTCTTCAAGACAGTGTGGACATAAAAACGTTGTGTGACATCCCATGACCCTTTGTGCAAAATGCTAAATTTATGATGCACACAGTGGTTTAAATTATTTTTTATATTACTTTATTCATGTTTAATGAATGACAATTTTTTATTTTACTTTTTTCAGTTTTTCACATTTTAAAATTATTCTTTAAGCCATGTCCAAACAAACATCTTCGTGATTTTTTTGTTTTGTTTTACCGTTTTGTTTATGCTTCCCATACATTTTTTTCTTCAAGTGAGTAATTGCATGTCATGTGACTTTCTAAACTGGTGCAGACGACACAAATTTGTGAGCTCTGCCACTGACAATTGTTGCTTATTTTGGTATGTTTTGATGTTGCACATTATTTAATCAATTAATGTGAATATACAATGCCAAATGAGTGTTATGTATCACTCAACCTTTTAAAAAGTTAATTTTAACACGTTTTTTTCTAATTTTTTCTTCTGAAAGGAAAGATTTGTATTTTTGTAAGATAATTATTCTGATGTCAAAGTTCACTTGTGGGCAGATTCGTTATAAACAAACCGTACAAAACTAGACCGACTCCAGATTTAGGCCGGAAACTGATTATAAGCGATACTTTCTACTATTCTAGCATATCTTGTGGTTTCTTTAACCATTATTATCAAAATTTACACACACGTTTGCACTGTTGATCAAATTATGATTAAACATTAACTAGATTGAGGTCATCACGTCAAAAGTCAAGGTCATGGGTCAAAATCAAAAAGGTTGTCATGCATCATGATCATGCCATGACCCGAGGCCGAGTCGAGAGACATTGATCTTTAAAACGTTTATAATTATTCTAACAACCCACTCCTTTTAGTAACTATAAGAACAACTATAACTAAATTAGTAGTATACCGGTCATTATTAATATAACCCACTCGTTATATGTAGTTAGTAGATTAGTAAGCTTGTAAACGTGTATTATTGTTTAGCCTTTGGTTTCTTTTATCCGAGTTATCTCCCTTACAAGGAAACGAAAAACAAAAAAGCAAGAAAGTAATAAATTGCAAACAAATGTACTTTTAAGTGTATGCTTCACTCGAACTATATGAAATCGACTCATGAAATTAACATTACTTTGGGTTGTGACAACACAGATAAAACAAGGTATATATAATTTGGAAATAATAAAAACAAAATTATTGATTAATTATATACACATGGTAACACACACATACAAATATAATGTATTTCAAAGTTTTCATTTTACTTTCCTCTATATTGTTACTGAACAAAGTCAGAAAGATATAACATAAGTTTCGTATCTTTATCTTTACATATTAAAATCAACAATGGCTTCTACATAAAGCTAGCTGTATGATAAAAGGGTTGACTTCAACTTTCCAATAGAAATGTTCACCTTTTATGTATCAAGTGATCATTATTATTTACAGATAATAATATTATTACAAAAAAATGTTTAGCAAGTAATTCTGACTTGAATTTTATGGGGAGCCAAGTGTAAAAAAATATTTAAGCTATTTAAACCCATTTTTGGCACATTTAATTTATATGTATTTATATAATAAATAAAAATATATGTACCTAATATTTATTAAATAAATAAATAATTTATTAAATCTCTGCAATATATATTAAATATTTTCAACATATAATAAATGTCATTTAGGTAAATCGTGTGTATA
>JAULBS010007724.1:0-11278 GCA_032355785.1 Symmetromphalus regularis | reverse complement strand
ATGTTGATTTGAATACATGTGCCATCATTGGAAGATGGAAGAGCTTGTTTTGGAATTAGTTTGACTTCTTTAAAATAGTTTGACGGATCATTGAATCGATCCCCATCAATGGACCAATTTAATTATTTCTCATTCCAACCAGTGGTCCAGGACTGGCATAACAATGGCTGTTATATTTTGTTGTCTGTGGGAAAACGCATATAAAAGATCTGCTACTAACTGGAAGGGCGAGACTATGTGGTGGTTACATGTATCTTTCATGAACTATCGGATCGATCCTTCTCAGTAGACCCATTTTCAGTTTGGGCTATTTTTGCGTTCCAATCAGTGGTCCACAACTGGTTCATTAAAGGTCGTGGTATGTGCTCTCCTGTCTGTTGGAAAGTGCATATAAAAGATACTTTGCTGCTTATCGGAAAGCGTAGCCTATGTGGCGGCAGCGGGTTTCCTCTAAAGAAATTTGTCAGAATGAGCATATGTTTGACGTCCAATAGCCGATGATAAGATACAAATTAATGTGCTCTAGAGGCGTCACTACTTTACTTTTATGAACTATGTGTTACAAAACCTGTCAGTTTGACTCTTGATAGTACCTGAATAAACAATGTTCTGAGGTGTCGATAAACAAATAATCATATAAGCGGATACAGGGAGGATTTAGGCATAAACCCCCTTTGACCACCAATTTTTCTTATTTTTCCTTTATAATTTGGTCGTATGTAACTTAAACATCCCTCCAATGTTAAAATGGTCTGTAATATTTTGACCCATTTTCATTTTCTTTAATCTGTAAAACAGAAGTACTATAGAAATTCATTTATCACCCGACGTATTTGAATAGCATCTGTACGAGTAGCTAATAAAACAATTTAACAAATGTTCTGGTCTTGCAACGCAACTCAACAAACACGTGAACGTGCATTATATACAGAGGGCAAGCTGTTCAGTGTTTTAAAAGTGAATACAAAAAGCCCCAGGCTCCTGGCTGACAGCTAATAGAAATAGTACTGCGGTAATAGGTCGGTATGTTCTAGACATTGAGATGGTAACTAGTGAATTCTTCAAAGACTGCTTGCTGAGCTAAGGTAATTGACTGAAGTAGTTCTGTATTTTCAAAACGGTTTTAGAAGAAAGAGAAAATATTTATTTAAGTATATAAGTATATATGAACTATCATCATCATCATCATCGTCATCATAACCATCATCAGCATCACCATCATTATCATCATCATCATCACTATCTTTCCCACAACCATCATCATCATCATTTTCATATTCCTATAAAACGTTGGGTAGGTTACTAAGAAGGGTGAATATCCTTTAAGATGTAAAATGGAGTAACGGTACACAGTGTGTAATTTAGCACCAGTCGGAATCGAGTAACGCGTGTATTCTTTCAGCTGACCTGGTAAAGCCAATAGTTTGACGTACTGGTAGTACGAACAAACTGCTGTGAATCATTTCTTTCATAATTTTTTTTAATTTAATTTTCACCCCAGCACATTATGTAATCAGAAAGAAAAATATGAAAGAAATAAAGAAAGAAGGAAAGAAAGAAAAAATAAATTAATGAAAGAAAGAAAGAAAGATGAAAGAAAGAAGAGGAAGGAAAGAAAAAAGAAAGAAGGAAGGAAGGAAGGAAGGAAGGAAGGAAGGAAAGAAAGAAAGAAAGAAAGAAGGAAGGAAAGAAAGAAAAAGAAAGAAAGAAAAGAGAAAGAAAAGAAAAGAAAGAAACAATTTCAGTTTAACGAGACACCATCTTATTTATTAACCAGCACCTATCATGTATCAAACATGTAGCGTGTTTGACACCTGGTCAACAAAATAAACACCCTTCCTCCGCATAAGTTACTGTTTTCGATTAATAACACCTTGTTATATGCATTTTCTCACAGACAGGTACCATGGCTTAAGTCACGAATAAGTGGAACTAGTCGTTGCTCAAACGAAAACTAATCCAAACAGTTCACTGAAGAAAACTGACACTTTTATGGATGATGTTCTAATATAAATCAGTTATGCCAGACGAAAATAACTGGTCCTCGACAGGCGGATCACAGGGGAACACTTTACGGGGAACAATTCTGTTTGAAAAATAAATGGCGACAAGTCGGTCTTGATATAAATTACTAACAGTTCAGGGTCGAAACAATATTAAAGTCAAAACAAATATTACATAACGGGAGTAAATCGGCAAGGTTGTTGTCAATATGTGACATTCAGACGCGCGTATTGATCTCATATTGAACTGTTCACGTCTGCCACGCTGATTAATTTGTACCGTGTCTGAAACCATGAAAATATCTGTCACTCTACGAACCAAACTAGCAGATAATCTCAAAGATAAAACTGTCACCGTGATCAAAAACGTACCTAGCACAAGACAGTGCTTAAGGTACGTTTTTATCAAATTCCGTCAGAATACTAATGTAGTACGCAAACTGACGAGACGATATCAAAATGACTCTCAACATTTTTTGTCGTCTTGAGGATTCCATGAACATTTCAAAACTGTTATGTCTCCAACGCCCGCACACTGTGAAGATTGGAACGAGACTGGTTAAAGACAGTCTCATTTCGCGTCTTTGATCAAACAACCTTGACTGGAATCAAACCGATAAAACTTATCGCGTAAAATATGGTATATTTATTCAAAGTAAGCACTGGTTAAATGGAATGGGGCGATTCCAGTGAAGAAAATATTTTTTAATTATATGACTCCCGGCAAACAGTCCTAAAGATATTTCGACGGAGTCGTAACTCTTCACTCTGTACCAAGACGTTGATAATACTCGGCGTGTCCTTCCATGAAGCATCGATATTCATTTTATAAACGCTAAACATCCACTAACATATTATTTATTCAAGCACGCCATTTGTAAAAAAAATCGGCTGCCGCGCCAGAAGTGAACCTGCTAGTAGAAGCGACTCACTGTAGATGTTGGTAATAATTTTATAGAGCTAAGGTCTCATTTATGGGTTAGATAACATCAGATTATATTAAAATCCAGGCTTAACCTTGGGCTACGAGACACGTTGAAAACCCACATGTTAGAGATTTCACGCGTTGTATCAACCCATGCAATTTTAACTTCTTATTAACTTGGAGTTACTTAAGGCACTGGTTTAACCCAAGGGTAATCTGCAGTTTTTCAAAACGCGGCGACAACACAGACACGAGAAATCGGCCCATGATGTCTGAATATGATAGAACCAATCGTCAGCTCTTAACACAATGCGTTCCCTGAGCAACAGGCCGCTGTTATTTGATCTAAACGTTATCATGACGCTGAATAATACATTATTTCTTTTAACAAAAATAGTTGGTCTATATTGTATATTTGGCTTAGTTGACCGCACTCATAGAACAACTCTCTAGCATTTACTTTGAAACCACACATTTAATCAGCTTGTTACAAGTCGTGGATCACGTTCAAAGCAAAGCACTTCATTCTAGAACGCCAACTTTTTACCAGCAGACTTTGAGATCACGAGGTTTAAATAAATTCGATAAAACTCGTGTACCCCACATTAAGAAGTAAAACACGCCGGCAGATTTTCTGATGGCTTCATATCGATAATGATGATTTAGAGAAATACAGAAATAGGATACCATTAACGTCATCTTCAGTCAATACTCTGCAGCCAAATTATTTACTTAGGTATTATTAAATTTTAGTCATTCATTAAAATAAACGTATATGAATTATTTTAATTAGTTAAAATTGCACGGGTTAATATATGTAATATATTCATGTATGTTATGTATGTACGTGTGTGTCTGGGGGGGGGTGTTTGTGGGGGTGTGTGTGTGTGTGTGTGTGTGTGTGTGTGTGTGTGGGTGTGTGTGTGTGTGTGTCAAAAAGTTTTGAGCCGAAAGGATAGCTAATTCTTGTGCTTGGTAATGTTCTTCAGTGTTTTGAAATATAATGTGTTTAATAATGTTCATATTGTGCTTTCAGGTGTGTTGCTGTTGAATTCTGCCATTAGGTACCCTAACCACTCCTCAGTTATGGACAAAACTGAGTACAGAGCTGTGATCAAGTTTCTGATTCCCTGATCCATCTTTTGACTAGCATACGACGTGGCAGAGTGATCACAGACAGCACACATACGGATTCTTTCTAGTTCCTCACCCTCAAGAGTCAGAAACATGATCACAGCTCTACATGTAGTTTTATAAAAAAAATTCAACAGCAACACCACTGAAAGCACAATATTAACAAAATTAAGCACATCATATTTCAAAACACCTAAAAGAATATTACCAAGCACCAAACAATCGGGAACTGGTGTAGGCTGAAACCTTTATGACATCCCCTTCGTATATTACATATAAAGACCGAGAATATTACCGTATTACAGTATTAGGTCATTATAATGCCAATTTAGGTTTTAGCTTTTAGTCCAAGAATGTTTACAAATCGTGAAATAAAATAAAATAAAAAAACCCAGACAATTTGTTTTACATTAGTATCTATACAACACCATCTGAAGATTTATATCTACTTAAATGATCCAGCATTTCGCAGTTTCTACAAAGTGTTGCTAATCAATGTTTACACGTTTCTCAAAACGAATGGAATGGTGTTAGTATTTACATGTTTGTCACGTTTGTTTTTATTTCATTAGCTCGTCGTGTTTCACCACACCACTAGAATCGTCGAGTAGTTCTAGAGCACTAGACTAGTAACAACAAAAACTTTCACCAAACTATACTGAACAACAAAAGAAACGCTAATGTTTGCTCATATCCAGTTTAATCAAATTAGATGAAAAATTCGTAAAACCATAAAACTGATGCTGCGTATGCATATATGCCTACAGTAAATAAAACAGCCAATGTCAAAATATGGTTAACAATCAACAATTGCAAATTAAATTTGCTTTTGCTGTTCAGTATAGTTTAGTTGGTGTCAGCGTTGCAAGTGAGATTTTTTTATATCTCGTGTCGCTTTCATAATATTTATTTGGGATTATTATTACAAATAGGTTGATTAATGTCAGTCAGAGAAAACTGGAATTTAAACAATTGTTTCTTTAGGGAGACTGTATTTATGTTTTTGTTTTGTGGTTCTATTCAGCTCAGCGAAATGATAATTATTGTACAGTGTGCTCCGAGCTTCAAATCACGGTACAGTCGGGTCATTGTATGTGTTTATGTTTAAATGTGCATCGTAGTATTCACGTTATGCCAAAAGAGATAGTAAATTAAGTCAAGGAATATGTTGACGAGAAGTTCCTAATTCGATAAACTGCCTGTTAATAGGGACTGGTACTAGAACTAAGATGGTTGCTTTGACCTGTTTGCACTAACATAGCAGATCTTTTTTGCAGTGTTCAAAGATACAGAGGGACGTCTAGGGGTACACTGTATTTCGAGTTCAAAGATACAGAGGGAGTCTAGGGTACACTGTATTTCGAGTTTAACGATACAGAGGGAGTCTAGGGGTACACTGGATTTCGAGTTTAAAGATACAGAGGGAGTCTAGGGGTACACTGTATTTCGAGTTCAAAGATACAGAGGGAGTCTAGGGTACACTGTATTTCGAGTTCAAAGATACAGAGCGAGTCTAGGGTACAATGTATTTCAAGTTTAAAGATGCAGAGGGAGTCTAGGGTACACTGTATTTCGAGTTTAAAGATACTGAGGGAGTCTAGGGGTACACTATATTTTGAGTTTTAAAAATTCCATTAATGTTACAGCTTAACTTGTTTAGGAGTCCATCTTTCCAAAATTTTTATCTTGCTAGACCCAGCTTCATTTACAACATTCCTTGGTCATCGTTTGGTTTTTGATTTGATGAAATAGCTTTTGTTGTTGATGGTGGTGTTGTTGGTGGCGATGGTGATGATGGTGTTGGTTGGTTGGTAGGTTGGCTGGTTTATTATTTTTATGACAGTTACACTGGTAATTGTACTATTGGTGTTGGTTCACAATACGATTTCTTTTGTATCTGGGATGTCATTAAATCGTTCATTCATTCGCACGCCAGCCCTCAATCCACCATTTATTAATTCATTATTTTCACAGATAAAAATTATTGTCTTGCTAGGAAAATGAAAATCACGAAAGTCAATGCGTTATTTTAGTGATAGTTTCCAAAGATAAAAAAAAATATTTTTAGGACGCCTTGCTAGCAAAATAAAAATGACACAACTTAATGTGTTAATTTTGTGAACGGAGTTCTTGCTGGAAAACAACCGGCGGGGAAACTGGCTTAAGAGATTTAATAATAACTGAAGAGACACGATTGCGTGCTTTTAGCATCATGTCTGACATAAATAAATCTCAATATCTAATATTGGTTTTCAATATTCCACTTAGCTTTAGTGCTAATTTTACAAATCAAAAATATATTATTAGAAGTCCCTTCCTTGTGTTTTAAATAGAAAAGCCAAATTGCATCACTTGTGTTAAACTAAATTTTAATGAAATGAAATAAAAGACGAATGTTTTGTATATACAGCTTGTGGGAAAAGGTCGATGAAAGAAACCCGTTACGAACATATATTCAGTCACTTTGATTGAGCACATGGCCCAGTAACACATAGCTAAAGACCAATTTACAACCATTTGCGACCAAAAAAACCTATAAATATCGGCAATCTTCTTGCGATCAAAAGCAAAAATATTGACCTTGTATCTAATCTCTATTTTCTCTCTTTATCTTCTCTCACTATTCTCTCTTTCTTTCTCTCTTTCTCTCTCTCTCTGTCGTTCTTTCTCTCTCTCTCTCTCTCTCTCTCTCTCTGTCTCATTTTAAAACTTTTTATTATTTTTAGGCGGGTATATATATATATTTTTTCTCTCTTTGTTTTGAGTGCATGCATAGCAGCATGTGAGGGTGTTTAGTCGCAATCACCGTTGTACAGAAATAGCAATATGATTTAATGTGCTCTTAGCTGTCTGCCATGTACATGACAAACCACTTTTTCTCAGCCAATTACATGAACTCTTCAGCTGTAGTGAGGTTTGTCCGTGATGCTGCACAATAGGAAGATGTGAAAACATGATGTAATAGATTTAACTGAATGCACGAAATGATAATTCCAACAAAAACTATCTCTATATTTGGAAAACTAAATCACTTCGTGAATAACGCAAATCTATTAGAACTAATTACAAAATACGAACGTATATTTCATTTATTACAGCGTTTTGCACTTTATGTTTAAGCTAGCACAGCGAATGCATTGCCTAAATTAACTGTAGATCAGATGACCAGAAGTGATGAACTCTGAAACTGTTACATAATGGTGAGAGAGGAACAAATACCACACGCGTAAATACATGTTAATGACAGTCCCTTGTCCTAATCTCTGTATTACCAAAAAAAATCCTGATTGCAGTTAAGGATGTTCATTTAAAGGATGCCCTGACAATCCTACTTTCTGTTAAAAAGTGCATATAAACAACGCCTTGCTGACGATCTAAAATAATGCCAAAGACCATGGAGGCAAGTTCCTTAAGTGATTTCGAATCTGTTGCACCAATTCGTATGTCCTTTTAGTGTTTAAATTAAGCAAACTCAATGGGAATTCGTGCTTTTATTAAAATTATTACAAAACAACTGTGGTAATGTCACATTGAAAATAATTGCGTCATTAACCGAATTCAGTGACGTTAGTGTTCATACGAGCAGACGCTTAGTACTTATTATAAAACAATAAAGGAAATTGGTAACTTGTTTTATATTATATACTGCAAGCTCAACCAAAGGCACATGGGGCACGTTTTAAAGGACACGTGATTAAATCGGCGGTTAAAACTAATAGTATGCATACGTGGCAGTGGGGCATGGCAATAAAAACCCGGTGGGGTTTCAATATTACCTGGTTCTGTTTTTATTCAATTCTTGCACGTAAAAACAACATCGTTAAACATCCACTTTTTGTCTGGCTTTAATATATTTTTTGTTGTGGATTTAATGTGTGTAAATTAAAAGTACATTTAAAAAAACTATTATACGTTAAGGTAGACCAAACACTGCGCCGATGATTTCAAAACGAGACAGACGCTTGACTACTGGGTTATCATAGAAGTAATTTTGAAAATCTCATCGCAAAACACTTTTTGTGAATTTACAGCGGGACTGACTAAACAACAGGAAGAATATCAAGTTTAGTGGGTAAAGTTTTCGCTTGAGGCGCTTTCGTCGTAAGATCGATTCCCCTCTGAGGATTCTTTCTTTGGGTTGTTTTCCGTTCAAGCCAGTGCTTCACGACTGGTATATCAAAGGCCGTAATATGTGCTTTCGTATCTGTGTGAAGGTACATATAAAAGATTCCTTGCTGTAATGTAAATTTGTAAGGTTTTTCCTTTGAAGACTACGTGTTTCGATTACGAAATGTTTGACAACCAATAGCCGATAATCAAAAACCTGTCTCAGTTTTGTCGGCTCGGTGTGCGGCCTACATAACATTTGTTTAGTAACCTCCTTTATCTTTTAGCTTTAACGGCTAAATGGATTAGACGTTGGCAAGACTATCTCTTTCTGAACTTTTTAGTGTCAGAGATAACACTAAATTTATGTCCACCAACTGCTCGCAGACTCAGTTTCTGCATACTTACTAGTCACTAGTAAGTATAAAGAAACCGTTTGTTTGTTCTGTATTGATCTACATTCGATCATAAAACTGTCTTGAGAAACCAGATGTTTGTACATGTAGGTATTCTAACAGTCGGACTGTAGTTAAACCGCAGAGTATGAATTACCTCCTAAATGGATTTTAAACCTGCTATACGGATTTATACGATACTTAAGAAATTCAGTCGTTCGTTCCCCTAAATAACCGTAGCATCATAGTCTTCATAGACTTTCTTTTAGACATATCTAAGAGATATAACGTCATCCTGAAGTGATATATGTCGTTGGGTCGTTTTTCAACAGTGGTCCCATTGGCAAAGCTCGAAATTAATTTTCAAGACTGAGAAACAATATTTGCTTATCAGATTTTAATTGGGAAGCAACTTATTGAAATTGAGAAGCAGTTTTAGATTATAGGTGTTTTTAGCGACTACCGCCATTGTTATTTGTTGTCTCGAAATGGTAAAGACTTTATAAACTCTAGTCTCTCGGAACTTGTCGACCTAATTTACGAATAATATACCCCAAAAACAGTAATCGGCTGAATTTTGAGGCTATTTGTTGATAGACATTTCAACAAATGGCCGTGTCCACGAGATCTATGGCAACACTATTTCTTCATTAAATGTTGTATACATTGTGACTTTTTCTACAAGAATACATGACGTGACAAACGCGGATGTAAAGCTCAAAGAAATCCTGAATATAATTAGAAAATATTCTTAAAAATAAGATGAGAAGCTAAAAATTGCTTTCTAAACTGAACATCTGAAAGCACATTGGGCGTTTTGAGCAGAATCTGCCGCCTGTCCATTTCAATCCTTGACTGGGCTATTTCTTGTTCCAGCCAGTGATTCACAATTGATGTAACAAAAGCAATGGTGTGTGTTTTGCGATCTGTAGGAAACCGCACGTAAACTATCCATTGCTGCTATTCGGGAGGGTAACCAGACTCAATGGTGCAATGGTTTAGCTTTTCTAATTCTCCAGGAACGGATGAAAGATTTCTGAAACGGGGGGGTCCAAATGGGGATTTCTGAAAGGGGGGATCCAAAAGTGATGAGTGAATAGAAATGTGGAAAAAATTGTTAATTGTCACGTCCTTCCACTCGGAAAAAGGTACTGTTCACAGCTGACAGGTACTGGGATCAATCTCCATACGGGCTCCAAACCAGTGTTCCGCAAGACTCAATGGGTTAGTGTACACCACTTGAACCAGACCAGTAATCCACAAATTGCTTATCAAAGTGTTCCGCAAGACTCAATGGGTTAGTGTACACCACTTGTACCAGACCAGTAATCCACAAATTGCTTATCAAAGGTTTGCGCTATCATGTATGTCGGACAATGCATACTAATATAAAAGACCTCTTGCTGTTGATCGGAAAGAGCTGCGGGTTTCGTTTCTCCTACTAACACTAATATCTGTCCTGAATTAACTAAAATGAATGAATAGAATTAATTTTATAATTAATACATTTTTATAAAGGAAGTCCTTAATTTGGGGTGCCCCTGTGACAGAGGGCCCGGGGCAATTGCCCCATTTGGCCCCTTTGTAAATACGGCGAAGTGGTTAAGCTATCTGACTCGTGGCTGGTAGGTACTGGGATTAAATCTCAGTCAAAGCATGGGATTTTTAATCTCAGTATCAGCTCCAACCCAGTGCTCCGCAAGGCTCAGTGGGTAGGTGCATACCACTTACACCTACCAGTGGTCCACAATTGGTTTAACAAAGGCCGTGATATGTGCTATTCTGTCTTTGGGATAGTGCATATAAAAGACCCCTTGCTGTTTATCAATAAGAGTAGCAACATTAGTGTGGCGGCAGCGGGTTTCCTGTCTCCTAACACCTGGACAGACAGCACAGGAAGCTGAATTGTGTGTTCAGGACAGTGTGCTTGAACCTTAATTGGATATAAGCACGAACATAAATACATCCAACCAACCAGCGTGCTTGAATCTTAATTGAATATAAGTACGAAAATAACCACAAATAACAATCAATTGGAAAGAACAGTATAGTGGTAAAGAGATTACTATGGAGACTGTCAGTCTCAAATACCGTGAGTTCGACACTTGATAGCCGCTGATTAACTCGTGCGCTGGGGTGTTAAATTGTTAAACAAACATTCCTTTCCTCTTTTCCCCTTCTACCTTTCAAACTTTGGAACTAAATTTCGCTGAGGCAATCATTCGATAACGTATGAGAAATTGTTTCAGCGGTCTCCCCAGTATTCAGGGAATGGATAGAGGGAATCGGTAAAACTGGTTCTACTTATAGGAAGGGATTGGTACCTACGATTTGCCATGTACATGTATTTCGAAAATGCCTTTGTATATTTATTCAAGACAATGGCATGACTTGTGATTTTGGATGGCGGCCAACGGATGGCGGGCGCATTCCAAATAAGTCTTAAGAGATGGCGGGTTAGTTGGTTGGTTGTATTTATTTTCGTGCTTATATCCAATTAAGGTTCAAGCACGCTGTCTTGGGCACGCAACTCAGGTTCCTGTGCTGTCTGTCCAGGAGACACGAAACCAGCTGCTTTTCGATAAACAGCAAGGGATCTTTTATATGCACTATCTCACAGACAGAATAGCACATACTACGGCCTTTGTTAAACCAGTTGTGGACCACTGGTCGGTGTAAGTGGTATAAACCTACCCACTGAGCCTTGCGGAGCA
>JAULBS010007713.1:0-11279 GCA_032355785.1 Symmetromphalus regularis | reverse complement strand
AAATATGTCAGAATGACCATATGATTGACATCCAATAGCCAATGATAAGATAAAAATCAATGTGCTCTAGAGGCATCATTAAATAAAATAAAATTTACTTTACTTTCGCCCCAAACAAAACTGTTGCACTTTATCCTACACACGGCATTTAATAATAATAATAAGTTCATTTATATAGCGCTAAACTCCAAATTAATGTATGCTCAAAGTGCATTACATAAATCAAATGACATGGTTAAAACAATAACATAGAAAAACAATTTGTAGGATGATATTAAAGTAACTTAAAATAACATAAATATGAGTCATTATAAATCCTTAAGGAGGCAGGGAAGATAAAAAGACACTGAATGATTAAAATTACTGAGTAAACAAATGTGTTTTAAGAAGTTTTTTAAAAGATAAAAGATTTTGGGTATTTTTAAGAGTGTCAGGTAGTTCATTCCATTTCTTCACAGCAGACACAATAAAAGAACGGAAGCCAAAAGACTTAAGCTTCCATCAAAGAGATAAGCATAGTGGGTTTCTTATGCAGTCCATGTGTTATAAATACTGTATGTTTCAACCTAATAGCCTCCGTTTAAACGTTGTGCTGAGCTGTCATTAGACAAACATATGACAGCTGAACACACATGGTACCACTTCTTTTTTTCTCTCAAATGTATTGAACACTTTCTTCAGCAATACCTTATTCTGTCCTTGGCTTCCATGTAAATTTCTTTTTTTATTTTGTACAGCAATACCCAAGTTGAACAGTGTTTTCACAACAAAAGTGTCTGGTTACGTCTTCACAATACACGGAAATCATTTCAGAGTGAAAACATTTGAAAGAGCAATCAAGAAGTTTAAACGCAAATCAACTACAGATTTGTAGATGTTAGACAATAAATATCCATGCTCGTTTGTTAAATCATCCCATTTGTTATTTTTCAAATACTTACCATAATGATAGTAACATTCTTTAAATATATTTTATCATTATATTGTATGTACAGTCAAACCTCGTTATACCACCATCCCCACATATACCCTAAAAATCCTGGGGTATCATAGTCTGTATTTAAATACATGTAAATTTACCCTGTTATACAACCCTCCTGCTATCCACAAACACATTCTAATACAAATGCATTGTAAAATAACCCAATATACCACCATCGGTTTCTTCTTGTGCACAAGAAAATAAACAGTCAACTCAAACCTATACTTGTATTTTTTCTTTGAGTTGTACTTACAGAATAAATTCATAAATTAGAGATGAAACAGATTCGGCATGACATTATTGAAAATACTTTAAATTAGTATCTTGATATCGCCGACTATGCCAAATGATTAACGACGTGCATCTGTGTGTTTATATAAGACCGTCAAGCACACATTCTGATAAAACTAGTTATAATGCCAAATTGAGTAGTGTCTCGAAATAGGCGGTATAAGGTTTGACGGTAGTTTACCAAATCGTTAATCACTTCTGACAACTGATGGCGCAGTAGTTAAGCTGTTGGACTCACAGCTTGTAGGTACTGGGATCAAATCTCAGTTGAGGCATGTTTTGTTTTTTTAATCTCAATACCACCTCCAACCCAGAGCGAGTCCTCTGTAAGGCTCAATTTAATGGTGCACAACATTTGCACCGATCAGTGGTCCACAACTGGTTTATCAAAGGTCATGTTATAACCTGCGAGTCTGCCAGGTTCATTAATTACTGTGCCACCAGGGCTGGTGGTACACAACAAGAAACTATTTTGTCTGTCATAAAAATATTTATTAACTGCTATAAAAAGTACAATAAATATGGACTTTGCAGAATATGTTACGGTCACAACAAATAATGCATGAATTTATAATACCACTAAAGCAAGAATTGTAAAAAAGACACTACCAGTATGTTGAATGTTTTAATTACCAGATTTATACTATTTTGGGGAAGAAAATATATATTTAATACTTAGGTGTTTATTTTGGTGTGTAAAATAGATAATGCTGTAAACACATTGGTATAAAAAGAAGCATATACTTTCTTTAAAATTTCTGTAAATATTCACAAATTGTTACTTTTGAGTACATAAGAATGTATCAAAAAAATGTAAAAATCAATTTGTCGCCTCCATTTTGTTATCCTGATTACAGAATTTTTCTAAGTTATATACAAAAAGCAGAAATATTCCTTTAAAAGAAAAGAAAAATGCTGTTTTGATAAAATGCAAAAACATTGCTTTGCATACCAAAATATCCATATAGACACACTATTCTAAACGAAAACCAAAAGAGCAATTACTACTTTATAAATAAATTTTGGTGATTGCTGCTGAAGAAAATATGTCACTATTTCTTATGGATAATAAAATGAGGTTGTAAGTTGCAATAAGTTACCTGTGGAGATCACACTTTAAAAGTTGGAATCTTATAAAGAATAGTGTTTATTGCATGTCTTCAACTTTATTAATCTTTGGTCTTGTAGACATTATTTTAAGCCTTGTAGTTAATAACTGTCACTTACAACCGTATCTTATTCATACAACAAATTCTTTAATCAACGTACAAGTAACACAAATACATTTCACAGCTTACAAAATGAGTCCAATCCAAGCCTGTTTAAATAAACTAAACAAGTGATGTAAAACCATCACGACGAACCCTCATTTTAACCCTACAAACTAATTTAATCAAACTTTTAATCCAATCTTGACCAGTCGGACATATGAATGGACGGAATAGGCATTCAATACACCAATTATCAAAGCAATCCAAGAAATAATTCAATTCAAGTTATAGCAAATTAAGGAGCATAAATAAATACTTTAACACATTTTTAATGAAATTGTGTATTTTTTAAAGAGTTTGTTCTCAGACTAACAATGGTTTCACAAGAGACTAATACAACAGAACTTATTAGAACCTATAATATATCAATAGAATATTTATTATCAACACATTTTCACTTGTTACTTGGATGGAGGGGGGCGGGGGAGGGATGTGGGATCTAGTTCAGTTGATAGAGAATTTGTTCGATGTGCTTTGGTTGTAAAATCATAACCACTCACTGAATTCATTCTCCAATTTTTTGTCCCATTCAGTGTTTAATTACTGGAATACCAAAGACCACAGATGTGCTGTCTTGTTTGTGAAAGGGCATATAAATTATATCTTGCTGCCAATAATAAAATAAAAACTGTTAGAATTACCAAATGTTTTACACTGTCATAATAAATCAATGTTTTAGTGGTCTCATTAAAAAAAAAACTTCCACAATAATATTTTCACAAATGTAGAGTACTTGTTGATGACCACTTCCACAAAGCATCAATGAACATGTGAAAAATATTTTTTGTTATACAAGTCTTATGATGATATTTTATTAAGTGTTATTTTCGTGTTCAAATATTTAGAGCCAAAGTTTTATGCTAATTTTACCTTTTGGTATCTATTCTATATTTTTGTTCTTTTTACATACATGGACAGTTTCAGTAATAAAGAAGTGGTATGGTATGGATGTTAAAAATGTTGAGTATTGTAGACAACTGAATGGGCAATGGTCTGTATCACATTTCATGCAGTAATGGTTTAATAAGGTTTAACTTCTCAAACTGAATTCTTTCATGGATAGCTTTCATATTCTTTTAAGAAAAACATTCTTCCAAATTCATTCTCACTTTTTCATGTTTTATTTAGATTTTTTTTTTTGTATTGAAAGAAAAAATCAAACACCCATTTACTAGATGATAGACCAAAGCTCCCTTAACTGTAAGTAAAATGAACTTTTTATTCTGTAACAAGTCAAGAATGAAACTAGTGATTGAAAACTTCATTTTATAACTTGCTGAACACATTTTGTGTAATACTGGTCACACGCTTCCATTATTTCATTTTAAGTCTGGTTAAATTTTATTTTAAAAGTTTCTGAGGTACGTTCAT
This sequence comes from Symmetromphalus regularis, assembly GCA_032355785.1. Taxonomy (NCBI): domain Eukaryota; kingdom Metazoa; phylum Mollusca; class Gastropoda; order Neomphalida; family Neomphalidae; genus Symmetromphalus; species Symmetromphalus regularis. Next base: position 7,364 of record JAULBS010007713.1, on the reverse strand, counting down.
TTGCAGTTTCGTGTAAAATGAATTTTGAGCTACTAATACTACGAACAACACAACAATCAAAAACACAACCATATTCTAAAAGCAAGAAAATAAAAGGGTTATATGTAATTTTAACGGTAAAACGAAGAGACTATTAACCATGCTTAATAAAACAGACAATAATGACGAAGATGTCCGACTTCTAACAATATTTGTCAGATGAACAAGATCAGGCTGTAAGTTACAATTGTTAACCATTGTTACTTACAACCGTATCTTAATAATCTGATAAAATACTATGGCAAAGACTATTAACATGCAGAATAATGGTCTTTTCACAACACAAGGAAAAAATCCCAGACATACCAGTAATAAATATTATTCATATAACCCTATTTAAACCCTTTCTGAATCTTAAATATTTTAAACAAAGTCAAACAGATGTTAGCCAATCAAAACAAAGGGTGAATTAAAGTGTTCACTGTTTTATAATTTTAAGCAAAACTATTTGGTAATTTTAGCAAGAAATGTTAGCAAGGTCAATTTAAGCAATATAATTTTAAATGAAATGAGGTAGCATTCAGTCCTTTTGCGAAGTAAAGTAATTTTTTTAACCAAAACATTTGACCTAAAATAAATGTAGTTGTGGATAAAAATACTTTTATTTACGAAGTAAAGTTGAAGTTTTCAACATCTTAATTTATAATTTTTGAAGAGATTAAAAACATTATTCAAATTTGTTAAAACCTGTTAGATGTAACACAATAAAACCACAATATTAGTAAATGTATATTTAAAAAAAAATAACAAACTCCCTTGAAAATCTATTTAAAAAATTCTTATATCCATCCTTATTTTTATTAGTTTTTTTAAAAATATTTATTACAAAAACATTTATTTTGGTTAAAACAATAACTTTACGAATACTGTATGAACTTTAACTAGCTCAAACAAGGCTCAACATAAGTGAAACTAATTTAACATCTGCAATGTTTGCACAAATTGAATTTAATAAAAATTAAATGTACTAATTTGTGAGGTTTGTTTGTTTTTTGGGCAGGGGAGATGTTGCCCTAAAAATTTGTATTCTACATAGATAAATATTGATAATAAAATTATGAATCACTTATGAACGACTGCATCTTATGTTGAACCCTGCAAAGACTGTTTATTTTAGGGATAGACAGGTTTTTGTCAAGAAGCACTACAAGAAAATGTCACGGTCACAGACAGAATGACTAGTATTTTTACACATGCACACAGTTTACAATAATAAATAAAGATACAATGTATATACAACCTTTTGTAAATAAAAAAAATATTATTTTTTACCTACCTACGAGGTAATATTCTCAATTTTTAATGAGGCAATCCAAATATAATAACATTTGCATCAGCTCAAGTCACAAAATTGTTTTACAAAGGGAAGGGCCGACAAGAGAAAAAGTGTTCTTAAACATTAACACTGAGATACACCCATTCAGTCAGTATGAGTGGAAAGTTATGCTACATTAGGGGTGCAATGATATACCGGTATATCGCAATACTTGACGAGCGCAATACATACCACGATATACCTAATGCACATCCATCTATTCTTATAAAACATATAACTATGACAGTGTTATAAAAATAAAAGTTAAACTTAATTAAAATATATAAATCTACTGTGTCTATATATTCTAATTTTTCACCAGAAATTGGTACAGGTCTGCCTGTCTGAGATATGTTTAGTAATTAGTATGATAGTATCAAAATTTGACTTCATAACATCTTGGTAATTAATCAAACTTTATTGCAATATGGGTTTGGTGTATTGCAATACGGTTTCGTCTGTATCGTTGCACCCCTATGATACATGTATCTTATCAAAAGTTTTTAGTGTTTTAAGGACATCTATGTGAATAGGCTACAGATAGCAGCTTTCCGTATAAGCAGAAATGCATTCAATTTTGAAGGTATATTTTATCAAGATAGTAAATTTATTGCCCACCTGTTGAAGATACAAAAGTTACACGTTAGATACAGACTGATGATGTCATAAGTGAATGACATCATGCATCTTAACCATTGTTATTTTCGAATTAAAATAGAAATAACACTTGAATTTATGGATTTTCAAAACAAATATTACATCCTTTGATGGTGGGCAGGTGATAAATAAAACACTAGTTGGCAGGCATGGTTCCAAGTGGAGGTGGAGGGCACACCCAGCGTACGTCCCCCCTAATTTTTGGGCAATGAACTTTTTTTCTTGTAAAACTCTAAGGGCAAGTACAGGCCAACGCAAGTTCGGGCTTCGCCCTCCAAAGTCACGCCCTCCCCATCCCCATATTCACAATTGCTGGTACCTCCCCTGAATGGTGTCCATTTACAGTGTATTTTCAATTATCTGTCCACTCACCTTACGTACGACTGAAAAGGTAATATATACGGTATTACATGGGACACTGTTTTGTATTCTCCATATAAGTACAGTAGCATTTCCAAACGTGTTTCTGAGTGAAATTCTGAGTTTCCCTTTGAAATTCACACAAATATATAATAGCACTCAACTGCCATTGTTAAATTTAATACGGTTTAATGTTTACATTATTTGCAATGGCAGTACAACACTGCAAGCCACAAACCATTTACACAGCAGCTTTTATGGTTTTATTGCTGAATGCTGCCACAGATTTTAAGTGCTGGTGCAGATATCATACATGCAGAAAAAAAATTTAAATTTTTTTTGTCTTTTTTTTTATGGAGGAGCTATTCTATAGTGAGAAATGTATGTTATCGCATGCATTTTTGTAAACATGGAAAAAAGCCTTAGCCATGCTATTTCAAGAATGTCAGACCACAAAATAATATAGAGCATAACCAACATACATTACATAAAATGTCTACAAGTAATAGGTTATAATCACTAATTTACAGTAAGATTCCATTTTTAAGACCTGTTCATACAAGCTGAAATTGAGAGGGACTTCACAAAAGAAAAAATTACCTGTTAAAAAAATCTACCAGAATATATACTAGTACTTCTTTAAAATATATTTGTAATTATAATTTGGTTCTACTGCTGAATAAGCACCATTATAAGAAGGAAGTATGGATATTTTACCACCACTCCACACCTAGACTGTGTTGGCGATCCCGGCACATGCCCCCCTAATTTTTGGGCAATGCTCATTTTTCTTGTAAAACCTTTCGGCACTTGCAAGGTCAGGCTTCGCCCTTCAAAGTTGCACTCCCACATTCGTAATTTTTGAAACCACCCCTGTTCTGTATATTATATGCATCTTGTGATACTGTTCTAACATGTTCCCTGCCCTACTTTCCACTGGAAACTTCAGCAGTATCTTTTACTAGGAATGTTCAGGCGAGGATAAAAAAGAAAGGCTTGATTAATGATAACCCAGCACATTGTTTAATCATAGGAGATTAGTGTCAGACTTACTGACTTCAGAGGAAACCCACTATGACCACATAAGCGACTATTTCTGATTAGCAGCAAGCGATCTTTTAGATTTGCTTTCCCACAGATATGACAGGACATACCATAGCCTTTGATAAACCAGTTGTGGAACATTGGTCAGGCAATTATAAAGTAGCTTCAAACAAAAAACTTGTTACTTCCCCTATTTTTTTTATATTTTTTTTTATGTGGTCCTTAACTTATCTGGACAAGTATATATGATGACACGATAATGCTGTTTGTTATAAATATTAAAGGGGTTGCAGAAAGTACCAGTCTGCTCACTAAAAGAGATTAAAAATTCTGAGGGTCAAATAAAAAATATAACCATTAGTTTAACAGGCAACTTCCTTTATCTGTTCTTTGTTTTATATACAGGAAGTCCCCGGATTACAAACGAGTTCCATTTTTAAATCCATCTTGTAGCCCTCGAAATTTGCGATGGCTATCAGCAGTGCTGTCGCAAAATTTACCTGCAATGGTATTTTTATAATTATGGAATATTTCCTTTGCTATTATTTGTACTAAATTACCATTGCAAAATGATCTGAATTTCAAGGGCTATCTGAAAGGATGATTTATATTTTAAGTAGTCCGAACAGTTAAGTATGGTTCATATCAAATGTTTGTCTTAGGCACAGTTTCTCGTTGACGGTTCAGTAACGATCTACAGTTCAACCCATTCTTTTAACAAGTGTGGACCCAGTTTAAACTAAGAATCGAGGTTGAACTGTCGACGAGAAATCGGCCCTTAGCATATAGCATATATTTTACCTATTTAAACATAATAATAATAAAGTAGTCTGCCCATTTGTTATTACCAACCATTGATTGTACTTTAAATCTTTGATAAATGATGTTCGTAACTGGAACTGCCTGTACTTTAATACAACTTTTATTTCACCCATTTTAAATTAGTATCACTGTAATGTGAACAAAAGTTGCTATAAAAAAAGATACCAACATATTTTGATAACGATGGTTGATCATTTAAAGTCAAGTTTGTATATAACACTATTATATATTATGCAGTAAGATTACAAACGGCAGAAATTCTGGCAGACTAGTAGATTTTTGAGGATACAGGTTTGACAGATTAACATGATATACTCAACAAAAAAAGAAAGTATGAATCTAAACACTAGTAATCTATATCACCAGACGTCATTCATGGCAGAAATTTTGGAATTAGATAACCACACCATCACAAGTTGTGCACGTGCTTGCTGCCAATGGACCATTACTGTGCAGGTGTGGATGCAGGATTTCTGAAAGGGGGGTGGAGGGGTCCAAATTTGATGTTTGATTAGGACTGAGGAAAAATGGTTAATTTTCACCTCCTTCCACTCGGAAAATATATTTTTAAAATTGTTTTAGAAAAGTGGTTGGGGGTGTTTCTGACCCCCCTTCCCCTTCTGGATCCGCTAATGCTGTGACCACCCATTGAAACAAAAATATTTCAACATGCATACTTTCTTTTTTGGTTGAGTATACTTTTCATTTCTGTACCCAGTACATAATGATGACAGAATGTCCCTATTAAGTTGACTTTGGTTATTGTTTGCCAACTCGGCAGGAAGGCTTGGTGATTTTGCAGCTCTAAGCAATAAGGCCCAGCTGGCTGACTTTGGCAGAAAGGAACGTGTGGAGGACAAAAACCATTGGCTTCGGACATGTGTTTAGATCCAACTCCTGAAACATAAGATACAAATAATTTAAAAAAAACTATTAAAACTAGATGTATTTAGCGCATCATTTTGAAAAATACCAAGAATGGTTATATCATGTTTGTTTCAAATTTCTACATGAGTAAAGTGGCCTAATTAGATTAGAGGTTGATCAACGGTATTTATAACGCAGTTTTTAAAGTAGATAATCAATCACAATCCAGTATTTTCCAAAATCATGGTAGTATATTAAATCAATGTGCTCTCTCGGTGTCATTAAACAAATAGCAAACCCTTATGTTTCCTTTCACTAGACAGACGTGGCTCTAACAAAATAATTGTTTTCAATGAAAAAAATGAGAAGTAGAATAGGTTTTTGGCTACTGACCATGTGCTATACATAAACGACAATAACTGCACATACATAGAAGCTACCACACACTACTCCTTCCATTCCATTACCCTGATGTACTGACACCACATGTACTGACTGATAGAGAACATAAAAAGAAATCATTTTTGGGGGGGTGGATGTGGATTTTCATGGAATTCCACAATAACTGAAGTGTGACGAGACCATGCTTTATAAATAAGGGGAAAACCCACAACTGCTGCAAATCGGGAGTCCGCGATAAATGGCACCAAATACAAAGAGGCGTATCAAACCACTGTTGCGGCCTGTCGCATTCAACAGAGTATACTTCTTGAATCACTAAAGTGGACTGTTGAGATGAAAGAATTAAAATACCTGTTCACCATCTGTTCCAAAATCCAACCACAGGAGTCGGTGTCCATCATCAGCAGACATTCGGAGCTGGTCGAGAGAGTGGGACCAGAGGATTTGTGGCTGGGTACTATCCTCTGACGGCTTGTCCTCCATCAACAGAAACCCAGTATCACAGTGCAGAATTAATTTGGCCTTTTTTCCTTGCCAGACTACAGCTAAATAAATAAATATGTACATTAATCAATTAATGAACTAACCAACAAATTGGAAAAAAACAAATATGCTGGATCTCTCAAACAACAATCAATTCAGAGGCAGATCCAGGAATTTTCAGGGGTGGGGTGGTGGCTAATTTTTGTCAAAAATTATTTTCTGGCATCTGAATAACAAAATTAGTCATTTTTAAATTATAATTTTCGAGTAGTTTGAGGTTTATTATTTTAATTTTTTGGATGGGTTACCCAGATAGTTCTGGATCCGTGCACTATAAATCTATATGTAATTTTCACAGATAGGATAGCAAGTACCATAGAAAGAGAAATAAGTCTGTATGGGTCTGCTGGAGAGGTAAAGTTTGTTTTATTTAACGATGTAGTTGTAGTAGTAGTTTTATTTAACGACGCCTCTAGAGCACATTGATTTTTATCTTATCCTCGGCTATTGGACGTCAATCATATGGTCATTCTGACATATGTATTTAGAGGAAACACGCTGCTGCCACATAGGCTATGCTTTTTCGATAAGCAGCAAGGGATCTTTTATATGCACCGTCCCACAGACAGGACTGCACATACCAGTCTTTGATGAACCAGTTGTGAATCACTGGAAGGAACGGAAAATAGCCCAAACTGCAAATGGGTCCACTGAGAAGGATCGATCCGACGACCCAACCACTTCACAGGCAGACACGCTACCATCTGAGCTGCTGAAGAGGATTAATTTGGCTACCTTATGGGACTCAGTTGGTAGAGAGTACACCTGAAGTGCTTTGGTCAAGGCATAACATCCCATCAGTTGACTCATTCTCTGATTGGGTTTATTCCCGTTCCAACCAGTGTCCCATGACTGATTAATCAAAGGCTGTGGTATGTGCTGAACTATGAATATAAAAAATCCCCTGCTGCTAATGAACAAAATGTAGCAGGTTTGCTAAGATAACTACGTATCAAAATTACTACGTTTGACAACCTACAGCTGGAGGAATTATTTAAAAAAAATTAAATATGTTAAAAATTCTTACGGGAAGAGACTTCTTTAACAAGACTCGCAGCACCATGGGATCCCTGCACCAGTGACCGCGACCAGTAGGCGAGATCTCGCTGCGTTTCCACGCGGAAAATGTGCGTCTCAACACCATTTCTAGTCCCTGAACGTGTTCCAAATGTTAAAACTTCAGATCCTGTCACACGGTTACTCTGGCGACCAGAATGGACAAGTCTGAATAAAATAAAATGTACATGCATAAAAAAAAAAAAAAAATTAAATAGTAGAGTTAGTTTAGGTGATTACATTACCCAGTATATATGTA